>JAGSMW010000065.1:0-228090 GCA_029286795.1 Byasa hedistus | reverse complement strand
CGCCAATCCTTTCTTATTGCAGACGGAGAATTATGTCCTTGACTAAGCAACGCCAGAAAAAAATTATTAAAATGAGGGTCGTCAGGAACTGAATGAAGAATACGATCTCGTGTATTGTTTTGAACTGAGTATTCAGCTATAGACATTTTGACTATTAAATTGTTACATAAACATGTCCCTGTGTTGTATTAATATTCTTACATTTTTACTACAATTACAACAACTGTATCAACAAAGTGACGCCGAATTAAACGGAAAATTTTAATAGATGTTGCTACTTGTATTATATAAGTGAAGAATATTATTTTTTGATTAAGATATAAAAGCGAGTGGACGTGTCCGGAATTCTGAAGTGCTGCTGATCATCAGTCAACTCGACACTGTGTTGACTCGCTCCTTTAAAAGTTATTTTAAAGTAATTGGAATGCTTGCCATTTTGTCAATTTAATCACATTTTATGTGACTAGGATAAGGAATTCTACTTCATCACCGTCACTGAGCACGATTGATTAGCATCCCGTTTTCGGCCTGTACAGTTGTTATTTTGCGAAGAAAAGTCATCACCCTGCTCTGAGTTTCATTTCATCGTGAATCCCTGCTCTGGTCATTCGCCGACATATACTATATGTATAGCAACATCCGTAAACATAATTTCAGTATGTATTGAAGGTTAGTAATAATCTTTACTCATAATTAGGTAGAATATGCTAGCTAGCGCCTGTTACACAGTTAAAAAATGTAACTAGACTTAACTTTTTTCGAATTATTAGGGTACTAAAGTTGTTGTTATTGGATTGAAATAGGAAAATGTCTAATAGCTAGGTAAGTAATGTAACTGAGAAGCGCACTAACGACGGAAGAAGTTAATGCACTCATTTTCTTGGGGTTCCAGATACTAAAGGGAGAACTGCAAAGCCCATTATATAGAAGCACAGTCCCAAAAGAGGAAGGTAAAAGACTTCACTGCTGCTAGTTTAGGAGTTTGTCTATAGAATGGGAGTCCCCAACAAGATCATCACCCGGCCGATTCTCGTGATATTTGACAAATATTGACTCAAATCTGCGGTAATTGGAAGGCCAAATCTGCGCTGATAGTGACAAAACTCAACTTCAGTCAGAGAGTTTCCTCTCACTAAGACCATGCAGACAAGCATCTTTGGTATAGGCTAAGCAAGCACTTCGGTTTAAAAGCATGTGGACACGATGGAATTGTGTGATAAGAACTTGTCCTCAGATGGAGCCCGTACATAAAATCATAACAATGGACGAAATAAACTGTCTCACTAAAATATCCAACGGTAACTTCTGACCCCGCCCGTATCACTGGAAACCTCGGGATCTTCAGCCTAAATCTCCAAGTCTCGTAAATAAATTGTACACTGTATCGTATTTGAACTTTCATCTAACATTTTATGTTTAAACGCTTTTAATAAGTACAATAATGATGAGTGCTTGTTCACGAACCACTACTACATGCAAGTTATATCCTTCAACAAATTATCTGCTTATTTGCACTCTAATAACAGATTACAATTTTTTTTCTCTCTTCTCTTTACTTTTTTGTTTTTAACTAGACTCTTTAATGTATTTAAAAATTATAAATCTCGCAAGATAACCAAACACTAACCCTAAGATATTCAATGTTATCCAATTCGTTTTCTAAATGTAAAATGTTTGTTTACTTTTGTACTCATAATGTATGGTATCATCTGTTTTTAAAGAATTTGACCGTCGACGGTAATTGTAAAGTTTACCGTTCGGATATTTGCTAGAGTGCTTGTCACCGTTTTCGTAGTTTCGTGAACATATTACGTGTGTGTCATTCATATTTGTTTGTTCATTTTTCGATTTTTTTTTCTCTTTTAAATAGCATGATTTTATTTACCTTTGTTCACTTCTTTGAAATTCATGTATTATTATGTTTATTTTACTATCGTATTTCATCAGGTGAATGTAACTATGTTTGCTGGCGGGTGGTGCAGAGATATAACGACACTTGTAATAATTTTTGCACATTAATATATATATTATATTTTATATCGACTATTTATTTATAGTATTATAGAACATATATTTTTATTTATATTTATTATTTAGTCTATAATATTTCTTCATGGATGTCTGCTGATGAGGATTCAGTTTATTTCTTTAGATGACACGGATGGATTATCTATCGATGATAGTTTTCACTCCGTACCTGGAAGTTGAGCGATTTTGTTAAACGAGGTACAATTTAACCAAAGTTCCGGTCTTTGTTTAAACGATTTGTCCCTTTAATCACAAAGTGGTGCCCCTTCACTATAGCCAACTCGAGAGACTTTTGGTAATTCCAATCTTCATGCTGTTCTGATCTCGGAGAGTTGGCTCAAACCTAATCTTCTTTCACCTCTTATCCCCTTCCTGGCTTTACTCTAATACGTTACGATCGTGAGGGCAGAAGAGGAGGTGGTGTAGCATATACCTCCGCTGTGACTTTCCTTTTAAAAGTAATTGCCTCTTCGCAGCCCGTTAATTTCACAACTGCTGAGTTCCTTTCCTCGATTGGTGTCCTAGGCATCAACATGTTCTTGGTGTCGTTTATTGTCCCCCTCATTAGATTTATTTCTCCAGTTCGAAATGATGTTTGGAATCTATATGGGTCAGAATATTCGCACCAGCCACATCATCAATGGGGTGATTTTTATACAACCATCCTTGCTCTTTCCTCGCCACGCTCTATTCAGGTTACAACAATTAATTAAGTCAAAACTGGCCTACATGTGCTTCCTTTACAACACCCACTCACCAAATATTGGGTGGAAGACACATGGCTGGACTACTACTAACCTCTTCAACACCCTTTCGCCTGGTCGCCTCCCACGGCCAGCATTTTGGCACCTGGGTTTTCGCAACCCTCCCTAACAAACAAAAACAAACAACCCATGACCTTATCTAACCTTTGTTACATTTTAGAACCTCCTAATCCCGTCCTAAAGTATTGTTCACAGCTTGCCTTTGGTCGTAATGGATGTGAGAGAATTACTCCAGACGCTTCCATCCACTTTGATTTGGGAAGCCGTTTTTAATGCTCGTACTATTGATGAAAAACTTGTGCGTTCAACATGTGTGCCTCACTTGTATGACAGCCAGCTCCTATAAAACAGTGAGATCAAGCGTCCCACCAGCGCCTTGGTTAACCCAACGCAGTACAAATTGCAATGAGACGAGAGATAACGGCCATTTCGTAAATACAGAATGATAGCTGTGCAAAAAATTGGGATTCATACAAAATGCAAGAAATCGCTGCAACCAGTGGTACGCAACGCTAAACGCCGGCACATGCTTACTAACAATTAATTCATCGTCCCCCCGGCAGCTATTTGGAGCTCCTTGGAACTCTTGGATTGGCAAAAAAAATAATGTGAACTCCCCTAGACATTGATTTGGTGATCTAACTCTTTTTTTGCGCCCATACCCCCTGATTTTACCGGAACGAAATGGTGAAACCTTGAACTACATCATGGGGTTTCAACACTATCCAAACTTTCACTCACCAACAACGATTTAAAAAAAAAGAAGAGATATCTAAACACACTACTATAGTTAAACTCAAATTTTAAATGGAAGAGATTAAAAAGATTAATCCTTTCCATCAAGTCCAATGCACTAGGTTCGACAATATTAGCCGTCGCATGATTATCTTTATCCTGGACTAATACCTCTTCTTCCTATCACTCATATTAATCCTTTTCACACTTGATTCTTGAATGTATCCTTCACTATGCGTAAAGCATACATTGTCCCCTTGCTAAAATTACAACACATGTCATTTTAGACCCCTATCATACTTCCATTCTTATCCAAAGTACTCGAAGCTTGTGTACATAACAATTATCGAGCAGTTTGTGTACTCATAATAGCGTATTAAGCCCTTCAGTCTGGGTTTTAGACCGAGCACATAGTACCGTTACTGCTCTTCTAACGTTATCAGGCGATATTTAGGACAGGCATAGAGAACACCAATGTTAACATTACCAGTGCTGGCTTAATTGACTTCTCTAATGCATTTAATAGCCATCGATCACGCTTACTATTCAGATCCTTTCCCATTCACTGATCTCTCCGCACAACAATTGGGTTCTCTCCTATCGTCAAGGACGCCAGCAGTTGTTCGCATCAACGAGCCTCATCAAGCTGGTGTAACCTCACGCTGGTGTTCCCAGGCGGCATATTATCTCCTTTGTTATTTTCATATTCATCAATCTCATTACTTCCTGGTCTTCAGTGTGCGTACCACTGGATGTGATGATTGCAGTATTTTTTTATAGCACACGATTGTAGACAGTGTAGATTGCGATAGGCATGGTTTACAAAAGACCTAAATATATAAGATTTGGTCTCAAAGTTGGGCTAATCGTTAACACCTTCCAAAATGTCAACATTAGAGTGGGGAGCAACCGCACTTCTGTAAACTATATACACATTAATTACCTTCGGTATTATACTATGGTATATCATTGAATTTCACCTTCTGTTAAAGACCTTGGACTTCACAATCGATACAACTCTCACTGGTCAGCACACGTGCGATGTTAGCCGCAAAGTAACCGGTATTCTGCGAGCCCTCTACCGTTTTGAAAAACTTTCTCCCGTCCAAGACCAAGCAGTGGATTGGGCAAACTTTAATTATTCTATTATTTACTATGGTGATTGTGTGCTATTTCGACCTGAATGCAGACCTCCTTAATAGTTTGATCGACTTCTAAACAACTGCAATCCGATTTATTTTCAACCTTCCGCACGTATGATCATGTGTCTTCTTTCGTTCACAGCTAAATTGTACCTTATCCGTCACGGCGAAGTCTGGCGTTGTCCTTAACACCCTTTTCTATTCGGACATCTCCAAAACCACCTTCGTATGCTTACTTCCTATTTTACATATTTAGGTTCTAACCACGATAAGGATCTTCGCTCATCTAACAACCTCCTTCTTTTGGGCCCCTCGCACACCTCTGATATTGTTCATTCTTCTTTCCTATTCAAAGTATCCGTACTATCGAATTGCCCCTCCCTCTCGATCAGAACAGGCAACTAGTCGTCGCTCTTTTAAGAAAAAAGTTCGGGAACTTCTCAGACTTGCAAGTAACGAATCTTCATAATCTTTTAATGTATAATGAGTAGTATTTTTTTATTTATTTTTTTATTAACTTTGTTTATGTTATTTATATATACTATCATATTCAACTATATGTCGTATATCATCTTCTTATATTTCTAATATAATCCATATGTGTTTTATAATATTTTGTATTTTATTGGTGGGTGTGTCTTTTCTTTTTTTTTAAAGCATTGTCGGCTATCACCTACCCCTAAATTCCTCTCACCACGTACGTAGACCTGGCAGATAATGCCAAGGCATTAAGTCGACCTGTACACGTTGTGTATAAATCAATAAATAATCAATATGCGTTGAATGTACTATGCGAAGTTGTATCATCCGTAAATTAGTGTTATCGTGGTGCAGCGATCGTAGAATTCAAACGCGGGAACAACCACTGTCCTAAGTTCAGATTTCGCCAAAATTGTAGTTAAGGCGTCGTACAGCGCTCTACTTTGGTGATCTATTGTTATAGTGACCTATTTTTACCGGTACGTTGCCCCGAAGTTTTCTTACTTTGATTATCTAAATGTAATGCCACAAGGATTCTAGTCATTTTCGGACCAAATAAAACCTGTCAATCGAATAATCCATCGTTGTTTTATTGGGGCAACTTAAGTTCGTAATACAATCGAAAAAAACACCGCTTTACAATTTACAAATGCCAAGGAGAGACTACCTGGCTCGGCGTCTTCGAAGGCAATTAAATGTACGAAAGATCTCTCCCGACTGGCTGACCGCGCTGATAACCAGCGAGAGACATATCTATTTTTTTTAACTAATTGAAACATGTTGAAATTATCATGCCAGGTTTTTTTATTTATTGATTATGAGCGTCGAAGTTTCTGGGTCAGCTAGTTTTATATCAATTACAAAAAGCATATCACCCACCTATACAATAATATTTTCGTAAATATTCTCGTCAATCTAACCATTTGACAAATGTAAACTGCAACACATTCTACTGAAACAGACATTTCCTACAAACATATTTTCAAGTGAATAAAATATTATAAAAACACTTTTTATATATATACAATTGTACTTATGTTTTTTCCTCACTTTTTAATAAACCTTCCTGGACTTCCACGAAATAATTCAAAACCACATTTAGACCACACCGGTCCAAGCCGTTCTCGAGTTTTAGCGAGACTAACGAACAGCAATTGATTTTTTATATATAGATTTAAGAATGGCCTACTTTTCCTACCTGCAACTATCTCAGCTATGTTTATGAATTGTACCAAGTAAGTCTTGAATATAGAACGTTCCAATGTTGTAATTCCAGGAGTATGGATAAACGAGTGATGAGGATGAAAGCTCTCATGGCGTGATAGGTCCTTGGGGTTAAAAAATCCTGAATGGGATGCAACTCGGGCTTCAGGGGATGAACAGGACGTTGTTGGTAACAGTAGATACTTCGATCCGTAGCGTCGCTGCCATTTTCAAGACACGATGATGCGCGCGACATGTGACTTGCTTTTTGACCCAGGTAATGACATTCAACTTATTTTTATTTCACAAAGCGAACTGAAAGTGGTAGGATGTTCGCCTTATGTTCGTGTATGCTTACTTATACAATTATTAGAAACAGCTGTTTTTAAAATATAACTTCAATCTGTCATACCTCTCACATTCACACGTCCCCATCAGAGCTCATAAATTAAATCAGCCATACCTCTCGCATACCCGTCCCAGTCAGATCTCACACCTCGACCCACCACAACCCCAATGTCGCGATAATCACATCCCGGGTCCGCTATTTATAGCGAAACGAACGTTACGGGCATCCCCTCCCTATGTTCAACTTTTCATCTTTTAAATCAATACCTTACTATGTTACTAACAAAATGTCGGTAATCACAATTATTTTTCTCAATCCTAACATTTCGGTCGGCCATCCTGACATCAACTTTGTCCCTCAAACTGTGCAGCTAAACTCTTTAAGTATCTGCAAAGAACCCCTCGTATCTCAGAACATAGTACCCAGTGTTCGTCTTTCCGATAGCATATATCGTAAAGCTGCATGCAAGTTTAGCTACTCAAGCGTCACTTTTGACTTCCAGCTAAATTTATAAATTTTTCACAAAATAAATTCAATCTGTCAGGAAGACTTTCGAAACTTGTCAAGTTGAACTGAGAGGCAATGCAAAAGTTATTTTAATGTAACCAGAAATAGGTTCCTAGCACATTTATTTTTAGATTTATTGAAGTTTATGGTTTCTTAATATGTAGCTTTTTACATACACCATAAAATGAGAAGGATATCACAGCTATGATATCTATGATAACCTAAATTAGACTAAATGTATAAACTGGCTAATTACCAAGTAGATTAATTTATAGATTGGAATCCTCCGATGCACAAGCAGCCAACCAACATTGGCTCCTCTGCCACCTACTGAGGCTCCCATCTCCAGTCATTAGCGAGGATAGGAGTGGCAACCCCTCCGCCACAGAAAACAAGATTTGACTAAATGCTTTTAGACATGGACTTTAGACATTTTAGAAAGGCAAAGGAGTATGCTTCAGAGCGGGATAGTGTAAATAGGAGGGATTAGGAGAGATCGGTTGAGAGTGATACAATTTGAATGTACAAGAAAGAGTAAGACGGAGAGATTCAAGAGGCAACGGATGTCAGATCAAGTGGCTGAATTTATGAATATGCAATGGAAGCTTTGGAGTTTATTCTGAGAGAATGTCTAAATTACTTAATATTAATTACTGTGTTTTTTTACAAAATTAATAAACAAAAGTTATAAGTATTATTCTGAAGTCTTTAATTTTAAATCCATTCAAATACTTCTTATTACCCCTAATTAACCATCTCCTGAATATTCTCTTCAAAATATGTTTCAGGAGATTTTTATAGCCATATTTGGTTTTGCATCTCGCTGGTTCTGTTCCGGTCATGTTGAACTCAATTGACTAAAGATTGTGCAACACACAATCAACAGCATGCTGGTTTTTTGCACATTTTACTGGAGCATAGTGTAATGTGCGATTCTTACACAAACAACGCCATCGGTTTTTTAGTTGCCCAAAGGTATTTTCAAATCGCTACGTTGGTCCTTCCAATGAATTGCTGTATATTTATAAGCTGGAGTTTTCCTTAAAAGCATTTAAAATTGGTGCATTAACCAGGGTCGCTGTGGATAACCAAAATCACCGGAATAATTACAAATACTTAGTTAAAACAAATTTTAACTATATGAAATATTTGTATAGGATATTAATAAATTACAGTTGATTACAAAGAAACTTAAATGATTCTTATTCACACGGCATCTATTTTTGAATTCTAATTCTTTTGTCATTATTCCCAGGATTATTTTCTTCTCAGAGCAACTGTGTGTAATTTCTCTATAAGTAATAAAACCAATCAAAGTCAAGTTTTTTATTCAACATGGGAACAATAGTTCACTTATTGAACGTCAAAATCTACGCCATTCGTACAAACAATGCCACGCGACCTGAGACGAAGCCAGAAACTCAGCGGTCTATATATACATATATTTTTTTTTTTCATCTTTCATTTTTTTTTTTCATCATTCGTTAGATGCGGAGGTTTCAAAAGTTCCTGGCGCAAGCAGATGCGGTCGCTTGTGGGGAGATGCACTCTTATTATCACCGAGCATCTGTCTCGTTACCAGCAAAGCCGTTTTGACACAGCTGCGCTTGTCCAGAATGTAAATATTTAAAAAAAAACAACACAGCCGATACACCGCCGAGAGAAGAGATGCTCTGGAAAATAGAGCCTTAGTTCGGACGAGCTGACGGATCAATCCCGGTGAACAACACGGCTCAAATTGCTCCCATGGTAAGTGCATCTTAATGTCGCCGCGGAGCTTCGACTATTTAAAGACGAGCTGCGAACAGAGATGAGATTCCTTATGCGGCGAGTTCCAGCACCTTCGCACAAATTTACGCATTAAAAGAAACCTTAAAATCATGTCATGACCGCTTGGAGGATATGGAACGAGAATAAGCCATATAGAACACAAAATAGACAGGCACCGATGTACAAGTCTGAGTTGGAACAGGAGATTGAAAAGTTTAAACAAGAGTTAAACGAACGAGACCAAGATTGTTCTCGGACGATTTGATATAAACAACTTGCCGGAGCAGAGGCGAGAAAACTATTACACACTGTCCAACTCATAGCCACTAAGTTAACCGTGAACATCGAGGAGCGCGACATAGTGAATGTGTACCGCACGGGCAGCCGAACCATCAACGCTACCGCTCCTCAGACCAGCAACAGCCGCTCCCGGCGCGTCGTAGTGCGCCTGGCGCGCCGCGACCTGCGTGACCAGCTACTACATGCGCCGTGTTTTCGCCGCGGCGCAAACACCGCCGATATTGGAATTGCGGGGCCTTCTAAACGGTTTTAGTTAATGACGCCTTACAAAAACAAACCGACAGTTATTTCGGCAAGCGAGAGATGCTGCGGACAACCACGGTTGGAAGTTTGTATGGACAAAGCGAGGACGAATTTTTGTTCGACAAAAACCGGGAACCCCTGTCCGATTGGTACAGACAGAAACAGATATTACAAACCATCTTCAGTGAACATCCTGTTAATACACAATTAATTATGTTTACGTACATTACTCTTCCTTCTGTCTTTTAGTAGATGTGTTATACTGGTATGCATCGCGGGCGTAGTCATAAGGTAAGTGCGATTTATGTCAGTTATGTATTATACATATTTTTTACACTCGCACTAAAATTATTTACTTACCTATTATTCCTTGTCTTTTTTAGTTTGATATGTTATGTTTTTTATTTATTACGTGGTTTATATGTTAGCTGTTATATTATTTGTTGATTTAAATGTATTTATATCAATAATCGTCTCACATACAGATTCTCATTTAGGACATTTTTTAATTTATCTTGTAATTGCAATAATAACTTATATAAATGGCGGGGGATAAACTCGTTTCGAACTCCACATGCAAATTGATCCCTCATGTTGTCGTCTAGATCGTGCTGACTTCGCAATCCTTTGCTATTTTTTTTAATTCCGCCAGCGTAAATTGCGAGCGATTCATCCGGTAACTGATACCGTGTCGAAAGTTATGATCTTCGCCAAAATATTTCGCCTCGGTTGTAAATGGTATTTCATTATGGTGACTAAACATTGAAACGTTTTGGACGCCGGTTTTTCAGCGGGGTGCAAAGTGTAACTAAAAGTTCCTCCTAGCTTTTTGGTCCCCATCCACTGTAATGAATGTTGGCACGTTTATATGTTTTCTTTAAACCTCATTTATTATAAAATATTGTTCAAGACGTTCAATGTTACAAAGTCCAATCGTCCGTCTTCACATCGAACTTCTCGACTCTCTCCATTTTTCCGATAGACAATCTTTATTATTATTATAAAATAAACTGACGAATATACACACCTCACAACACGCAGGTAACTCGTCGCCGTTAGTTGTATCAGGTTACGGGTTAGCGGAATAAAAGACGTGATCACGGTTAGGCGATCTTGCGACTGACGCGTTTATTCATGTACCCTCTCGTGCGCCGGGTACCACTAATTGGCACAAGGGCGGTGGATTCATAAAAACTATGCAGACATTAACACAAATCAAAGTTAATGATGTCTAACTATAGTTAGTACAATCTTCTATGTATGATTTAAATTTTCAGTAAATAGTCATGTTGTAGATTTTATAACTACACACTTACCACAGAACTGTATTGATGTGTCAGGTTGTAACCTTCCCACCAATGTTCAACTTGCAGATTATGAGTTCAAATAACACCGTCGAAAGAATGTTTGTTACTAGGCGTGACATTTTATTCTAAAATATTTTAGATAGCTTCAGTTGAACAAATACAAAATCGACTGTATTACAAATACATTATTTGCCCATGTGGTTACTGGCACTGTTCGATTTAGCGTTGGAACTTGCTAACCGGCGCCCTCTGGTGTCGAAATAAAACAATCAGTTGCCGTTAAACCGATGTTGTATTTTTTAAATAAACACCGTTTTAATACTCAATTCACTATAGTAAACCATCTGCACGTTGCAACCACGTGCAACGCCATTCTGCTGGCGAAAGCCTGAACAAAACTTATACATACCGCCACCAAGGACTATTGTCCTTCCATTGATGCCGCCGCCCGTGGCCAGCTAATAACAACCAACGTTGGTACAATGACACAGTCTAATATTTATTTAAAACGTCGGTTTTACCACGGAATTTCAATCTCGTTTATTTATTTGCTTGTTTATTTCCTTTCCCGACGTTTCGACCGCTTTGCAGCAGTCATGTCACGGGAGACTAAGATGACAGACGTCCCATGTCACAGCTATCACATGGTACCCACAACTTTTTAATTATATTAATGGGTCCGAAACAAGCAAATAATAAACGGCGATAATTCCGTAAAGAACGAGTTTTAATAAATGTGTAACATTCGCGGAAATAGAAGAATCATTACAGTCTAATAAATAATGACAGCAACATGTTATTTGTAACTATGTACAATCAAACATGTTTACATAGAAGACCTTTCTTACAATCTATTTAGTTACGGGAATAGACATACCTTAGAATTGGCGTTTCATAAAATAATCACGGCATTTTTATTTTTTTTGACTGTACTACCCGTGTAATATGTTATCCTACCAGTTGTTTGGGCAACCACCACTCTTCCAAGTAGCCCACATGAGGTAATCATCTTCCTTTATTAAACCCACATCACACCGATTTCAGTTCCGGCTTTTGATACGACCATTTATAGCGATGAAGAAAATTTCATTAGGTACTCTTGTGAGCCCCCCCCAACGAGCGCCCGGCCGCCAAAAAGTTGCAACCAGCTTTGAGTCAATTGCCATCTACGAAGACTAGAAATGTTAACGTTCAAGTATCGTCTGGTACTGCTATAAGGGCCCGCCAACGCGAAAGTGTCCCGGTGTTAGTCTTCGATGGAGTCTTCCGTCCGAATCAATTCTAGACAGCGGCCGGGAGTTAAGACATGCTTCGATCTGGGTTAAGACCGTCGAATTTCCTCATATGTTAGCGTCCTGCATCCCCTATCAAACGCCGTAAGTGGTGTGTAAGTAGATCGTATTCCGTGCCTCCATAGAAACCGCCAAAATTAGGAGAATGCGGTGGAATAAAATGCAAAAAAAATGCCACTGGGTTTCCATTAGAGGCAAAGGCACTCTACAACTTCTTCATTAAACGGGGAGTTCCTCCGCCAAGAGCAGGGATCGCAATTCTCGTGAGGCGCCCACAAAGTTAGTTCCATTATCGCCCCCAATTCACTGCAAACCCGCGTCGAGCAACAAAACGTAGAAAGGAAGCTAAAAATCCTTCATTGGAAAGATCACCCACTATTCCAAGTGAACGACTCTAGTGCCAAACCAGATAAACAAACAAATGTACCTTTCGTAAGAATGATGACCACGTCCCTATTGTAGTTCTCACATTGAGGGTCTGCAATCATCATCGCCACTTCTCATAAACGGTTTTGCTTTGCTGAGCTAAATCTTACTGTGGTAGCGCCCCATGAGCTGCGACATGGTTTTGCTGAAGACTCATGGGATTTAACGCACTTACGTACATGGCTTTTGACTTGTGGGCTTAGCACCTATTATCTATATTTATTGCCAAGAAAACGTCAGCATTAGCTGGGGGCCACCATGCAGTTTTACAGAGTGGGCATCTGCAATGACTAAACTAGTTAAATGAGCTTTCTTGGGCAATAGTAATAGGATGCTTCTCAATCAAAAGTTACTGCGATTTTGCTAGTCGCCCTCCCCTCGTAAAATTCTGATGGTCCCGAAATGGGTTCAACGATTCAATTTCCTTTGATTTTGCTATCCATTTTTATGTCCTAATATGAGATATCTCTTCCAAAATATTCCATTTGAACATAGCTTTATACAAGTATGTAATGCAATTGGTATTTCTATCGTCGTAGAAAATATTTTGCATTCTTTCATGATTCTTTTTCGATAAGAAAACGCTTACAGTAGGAAGGCGATACTCGAACAGTCTAGTCAACGATGTAAATTTTTGTTAATATTCCGTATTCTTTCCACAGCCACAGGACCTTTATTTCTCTAGACGAGGTTCATTATTGTTTGGCTATTGTAGACGACTCCAATCTGACGACGCAAAAACTAGGTTCCTTTAAACACATTCATTTTTCCATACCGTGGACAGTCCCCCCGTGAGCACAGTCTGCTGATTGTCCGAAGTACCATGTGACCACTGGTGTGAATCTAAGGTGACAATAGCTCGGATACCCGATTGGGCCACAAAGGTTTGCCATTTATTGGGTGGCTACAAGCCACGCTAAAACACAGTGTAGTCCGTCCAGAGCTCGTTATTTCCCTTTTTGTCAACTAACTCGCTAACTATAACTTCGGCCACTTCCATTAACAGTCTCGTTAGCAATACACAGCTCCACACCACTCCAGCCTGGATTGAAATTTGTTTAATAGGTGCCTTTCGTCTTGGCTTGTAATCAATGTAGTATTACACATCGTCGCTGCGGATAAGTCCGCAGGTAACACACCGCTGCGTAAGAGGCCGCCTTTGAGGTCTTCCTAAAATCCATTCATTTCTATGTGTAATCTCAGATTTATCCTAACCATCTAGAATATTACGTTAACTTCACCTAGTTTTGCTAAATTTGACTATAAGATACCACTACTCCTTAACAATATCATTTGAAAGTTCTTCATCCCTTCAAACCCCGGCTACCAAAGCCGTGGATCATAATTTCGCCAGACTACACCAGGGAGCTGCCCCCAGCGGGTCATATAATTTTGCTATCTCCGATAATATACTCTCCTTAGTTACAAGGTCTTGTTTCCACAGTGGAACTACAGAGTATCGGAATGTGTCGGTAATACGATTCCAGGTAATCCCAATAGCTTAACTTCCTTATTCTAATTTTACCATAACCCTCCTGACTCCGTCACGTGTGTCCTTCATTTGATTTATAGTCGTTCACTGTTGCTTGTCCATTTTTGTATTTTTCAAACCCTCCCTTGCTTAGAAGTTGTATCATCCTCCTGGTATATCCTAACTCCTTCTTCTCTACGCGATTACATCCAGTAAAAGATCGTCCATATAAAAAATCATGCTTTACTATTTTTTTCAGCGATAGGATAAGATGCTCCTTCATCGAGAGCAATTTGCTGCAGTGTCTTTTTACAGCTAGATAAGGACTGCTGCAGTTGGGGCCAAGTAACTCTCTTTATTCTGTAGTCCTGAATTTCTCCATTATGCTCATCTTTCCAAACAATGCGTTGAAATTAGCATCTTCAACCAGACCCGACCTTTATTTGGCGATACATTTTTACTATAGCTGCGATACGTATTTTTGGAATCCGCCATCGCATGATTAAATGTCGTAAAGCCGTTGCAGGGTAGGACCTATTCATTAACATGTCATTTATGATAGCCAGTTTGTTTTTTGGCAGAAGCGTCGAAACCACGCGTACCTTTGGTGGTGTCTTTATCATTTCTCACGACGGCATGATTAGGTAAGGTAGAAACTGTTAATGTTTTTTTTTTCTTTTTCAGGTATTTTTTCCATGTGATCTTTTTGTATGTAATCATGTATCACTGCTTCGGTAGATTTCTTCCTTTAGATTAGCATTTTTTCTTTAATTTGTTTCATTAATCCTTTAATCGATTAACAGCTATTTCCCTAGAGTTCTCGCTTACTTTCCAGCCCTTTTTTGATTTAAAGGGGAGCTTACTATTTACCTTCCTCCATATCCCTTTGTATAGTCTCTTCGTAAAACTTTTCACGAGCTGGTTCTTCCTCCCGATCACATTTCGTATTTATTCCTTGGTTTCGTTTTCTATTTCCCAAACCTTCTAGTAAAGCTCGTTATCGTCGCAACCTAAATGCATTTGTCACAATATTCTTTGGATGATTAAGTGATTCGTGGGACGAGCCAGAAGTTACCCAACCCAGTGTGGTAGCTTTGGCTATCGGTGTCCCAGCGGGCCTCTTTTAATTCCTCCCTTAATAATTGTTCCTTAACTTCTGCTTCCGAGCAAAACGTCAACCTTATTAGGTTGTGGAAAAGCGAGATCAGCCAGGTGCAAGTTTTTTAACGTGCATCAATCCATCGACTCATTTTTTTGATTCGTAAAAAACCCAGTGATTGTGTTAATCACATATGCGTCGATATTAATACCCTCCTTAGGTTCTACGCGTGAATGATCTTAATGTTTGTACCATATTACTTGGCGGTTATTTTAGCCTTTCCATTCAGGCCATAAATTGTTCTTTCAGCACAGGATTTTTTTTCCCTAAGTCTTGAACAGTTCTCTTCGGTTCATAATGATGCTGAGATCCCTGATCTAGCAATGCTCTGATCACTCGAAGTCTCCGTTATACATTTCACATTTCAGCATTATACTAGCGCCGTGCCAACAATACTTGCTTCTTACTGCGATTTCTCCGGAAGTAAAAGCAACGAGACTATTGAGTAATCATCATCCAGACGATGAGTCTTCGATGGTCTTTCATCACATACAAAGCAAATCAGTGTGGTAGGCCGATTTATTTCCCGAACCCCTGAAATCACCAATGTGTGGCTGGGTGACTGAGGATGCCATAACGAATGATGTCTGCGTTTTACAAATCCTACACTTCATATTGTTCCTGGCAAGATTGGCTTATATGGTTACCTCCTCAGCAATTAAAACAAAGACGATTTTTCAAACAAATTCATCACCTATCATTGTGACCTAAATTTGAAAATCGCTTACAAAAACAAGTTTGTGGGTATCTTCCTGAAAACAAAATTCTCCGCAAAAACATTATTAGTAATATGCATGGATTTTGTTGCTAGTACAACTAAGAAGTTGAAGGTCTTTGTCCTATTTTCGACGACAGTTCAAGAGCACGAAATCTACTTTGCAGCAAAAATTCTGAAAATTGTTGAAACGTAGGTAGATCGTTAGGACTTTCAGCGGATATTTCTACTCCCATTGTTTACGAGTTTCCGGATCTAATTTATAATTAACAATGTGTATGATTATTACGTCCCACTTACTTATATCAATAGCCAATTTTTTAAAGCGTTAAACACAATCTTTATTTTTGTATCTAACAATTCCTTTAAAGCACTCGATGACTCCAAATGGGCGCACATTTTTTGCCTAAACAATTGTTTTTAGAATACACTCATTGGTTTAATATCTTTTATTATTAACGCGATTTTTTTCCAATTGCTTCCCCCGCATTGTTGTAATTTGTTGCAATTACGGTATATGTCGATTAAATTGCTCCGCTGCTCCAGCCAAGTGGACCTTAGAATAATTTAATTTTGCACATCATCGATCGAATTTATTCGAATGAATTAAAGAAATAAACATATCACGAAATTATAATCCATTCTGTATATTTTCCCGGAAAATGTAGGATATTACCTTTGGTAACTTGACTGAAGAAAAGCCGCACTACCCACTACGGAATGGTTATCTCTGCGAGGTTCATTATTTTCAAACCTTTTTAAACATTTTTTAAGTAAACTTTTATATAATCAATAAATAATTCCTCCATCTTTTTCATACGTCTTCTTTACAATAAAATTACGCTGTATCTCATCTGAATTATATTTCTTTAAGTTAATTGTTTGTGGGTTATTCTGAACGCTAACCATAATTGCTCACATTCTCACGCCCTACTTTCCACATTGTATCGGTTATTCTTTCTTTCGACGACTGTTTAAAGTTTGAATAACTCCAGACGTTTTGTAAAATATCCTTTTGATAACTTATAAACCCCCTCCATCATTGAAATTATTAGATCGAAACAATATATAAAACTTAAATAACAATTATCGCAAATTTATCAATAATTTTTTCAGGGCGTATTACGGAAATTACATTTATTTTTCAATCGAATCAAACCAATCCACAAAAAATCACACATAACAACACGAAAAACAACACCAAAAAAGACAATAACAATAACGGAAATAAACCGATTAATTCTATATCTGAACTAAAATACTACTTAGATTACCTTAAATGAAACTTACTAAACGTACGTCCATAAACTAAGTTCAAATTATATTACCGAGCACGGCACTATTATTAGAGTTTGTACAGAAGGTTCAGACGTACCGACACAGTAATACAAATGTTACTCACGGGCGATTTGCTCTGCTCACTCACACATCTACACTTTCCCTCGCGGAGCGGTACTGGGCCCATCGGCCGCCGCCATCTGCACCCCTCAGCGCCTGCCTGCGCTCGATGTTATTCCTACGGTTCCTTACGTACGGTACGACGGTGTGCCGTTGAGTCCTCTCGCTCCGCGACGTCTTCGGTCCTGCGTCACGCGCCTTCCTCCCGCACTTCGGGTTGACCGCAGCCGATGATTCTTCTTCGACCCAGAGCCGTCAATGCCACTTGCTCCTATGGCCGCTCTTTTCTGGTACCCGTATCTACCAACTTTAATGTCCAGTATACCAGATCCGGTCTCGAAGGACCATGTTCGATTAACGTTGAACTAGGGGTCTAAAAACCGGCGCCTCTGGTGTCCGAAATAAAACAACCAGTGCCCTGTTAACCGATGTTGGTTTTTAAAGGTAAACACTCGTTTTAATACGCAAGTTCACAATAGTAACCATCGCACGTTGCAACAACGTGCAACGCCCATCTGCTGGCGAAGCTGAACAAAACTTATACATTGCACTATTCAGATCAAAAGGAATAACTACATTTCTAATGTTATATGGTCTCACATTGTTATTAATTCAAGATAAGTCCAGGAATAACTTGGCAAATATTGTGAACACCGTCTGCTTGGCTGAAAAAGTGCCAGAAGAATACGAAAATGATAACATTGATTTTCAGTACGCTAAACATTGTTTTTAGAATACAATTGGGTTTTAAATATCTTTTTTTATTAAAACGATTTTCCATTGCTCCCAGGATTGTTTGTAATTGTTGCAATTACGGGTATATGTCGAATTAATTGACTCCGCTTCTCCAGCCAAGTGACCCTTTACGATAATGTAATTTTTGCACATCATCGATCGATTTATTCGAATGAATTAAAGAAATAAACATATCACGAAATGATATCCATTCTGTATATTGCCGGAAAATGTAGGAATAGTTACCTTTGGTAACTTGACTGAAGAAAAAAGCGCACTTACCACTACGGAATGTTATCTAGTGCGGGTTCATATTTTCAAAACCTTTTAAACATTTTTTTAAGTACACTTTTATAATCAATAAATAATTCCTCCATCTTTTCATACAAGTCTTCTTTACAATAAAAACTACGCTGTATCTCATCTGAATTATATTCTTTAGTTAATTGTTGGTGGGTAGTTCTGAAACGCATTAACATAATGCTCAACATCTCAAGCCTACTTTCAACATATGTATCGGTTATTCTGTCTTTCGAAGACTTTTTAAAGTTTGAATACGCCCTAGACGCTTTGTTAAAAAATATCCTTTTGATAACTTATTAAACCCTCCATCATTGAAAATTAATTTAGATCGAAACAATATATAAAACTTAACAATTATCGCAAATTTATCAATAATTTTCAAGGGGCGGTATTCACGAAATTACATTTATTTTCATCGAATCCGAAATACTAACACACATAATACGTAACGTAATTCTATTCTAACTATAAATAATACTTAGAATTACCTTAAATGTAAAACTACTAAACGTCCATAGAAATAAAGTTCAAATTATATTACCGAGCACGCACTATTATTAGATGTTTGTACAGAAGGTTCAGACGTACCGACACAGTAATACAAATGTACTCACGCGATTTGCTGGCTCACTCACTACACAACACTTCCTCGCGGAGCGGACGGGCCCTTCGCCGCCGCCTCTGCACCCCGCAGGCGCCCTCGCCGCGCTCGAGGTATCCTTAACGCCGTTGATTCCCTCTCGCCCGACGACGTCTTCGGGTCTGCGTCACTCTTCGCCTTCCTCACCTTTCTGTTGCCCGCAGCTCCGATGATTCTTCGACCAGAGCATCCAATCCACTTGGCTCCCTATAGGCCGCTGTTTCTTGAGTACCACGTACTACCAACTTTAATGTACCATAATAACCAGCTCCGTTTCTCGAAGGACCAATGTTCGATTTAACGTTTAACTAGGGCTAACCGGCGCCCTCTGTGTCCGAAATAAAACAACTCAGTGCCGTTTAAAAAACCAAATAAAACCGATGTTTTATTTTTAAAGGTAACACGCGTTTAATACGCAAGTTCACAATAGTAACCATCGCACGTTGCAACACGTGCAACCGCCATCTGCTGGGCGAAAGCTGAACCAACTTCTACAGGCACATTCGAATCAAAATGATACTTACATTTCTAATGTTAATTGGTCTCAAATTTTATTATTCAAGATAAGTCCAGGATAACTTGGAAAATATTGTGAACAACGTCTGCTTGGCTGAAAAAGTGCCAGAAGAATACGAAAATGATAACATTGATTTTCAGAAAATATGAACAATGCCTTTAAACAATCGGTAAAATAAAAAATTATCGTTTTTCCATTGATTATCCCAAATCTAAAAATGATGCACTTGGTAGGAAGTAAAATTTGGTGACTCATTTTACTCGGCGTTGCATTGTTCAGAGATTTCATGTTCTTGAGAAAAAGTTTGGGACCAATCCAGAATATTTTTTTTCAGAATTATAAAAAATTCATTGATGAATTTATTGAGCTAGGACATGCCGAGGAGGTTGACATAAGTCAGTATGATGTCTGTAATGATCCTGTTTATTTTCTTGCGCATCACTCAGTCTTAAATGATAGTAGCAAAACAACAAAGTTGCGAGTTGTCTTTGGTGTAATATGAAGTCCAAAAATGGTCTTTCGGTGAATGATGTGATGTTGAATGGGCCTATAGTCCAGAATGATTTGTTCAGTATACTAACCCTCTTTCGTACCTACCAGTACACTCTTATGTGAGACATAGAAAAAATGTGAGCCGTCATGGGACGCCTGGCAGGTGTGAAACATCGTGTGTGTACAAGTAATATGCATAAAAGATAATATTATTACAGGAATTAAATATAGCCTAATGAAAAAATGAAGTATTACGAATTTCTTACAGAAAATGGTAACTTTATTTAATAAACATTTATTCACATGTGATTTAAAAATTCGATATAATATCAAGTGGCCACAATTTAAATATTTACATCTGTGACTTCAGTAATAGTTATATTCGAAGTTTCCTCTGCCGGTATTACGGTGACGATTGGTCGATGATAACTAAAGTACGTACAAAAGTATTGGATGAAACACCATCAAGATATCTCACAAATACAGCATCTATTGTTGTTCCATATTTGGTAGTAGATCCCCCCCCCGAAGGAAAAAAAAAACCCCCCCCTCTCTGATTTGTTTTTGTTTGCAATTAAATTCTTTTTGAAGAAATGTCATTAATGGCATTGATTCAGCTCTCGCAAAATTTACATTAAAATCTCCAGCTAAAATTAATAGATGTTTCACATCAAAATATGATATTAAAATACACAAGAAAAAGAAAAAAAATTTTGAGTGTGGCTTCAATATACTCATGAACTCAAATCTTAGTTAATTATTGCAATATATGACTAAAGATTTGCAAATATAAATTTTATTTATAAATTTTTCCATATTAATTGCTTCATGAATAATAAAAGAATAATTAATTGAAGATAATATTAATATAATTTATATAATTAGTAATATGATTAATATGAATATAATTAATTAAATCTAAAAATATAATAATTACTTTTATGGATACTTGAAAAATACGATCTACTTACTGATGACTTGGTAGTATGCCATAGTGTAGTTTCACTTTCTTTGCACAAGGTTGATCACTTTGATCTTCTGAGTTATCACTATCACACATATTTTATTGTCAAAAATTAAAATGAAATAAAAATTTAAATAAAACGCAGGTTATATGTACCGTAGTAAACAACAACGTCGAACTGAGTGAGAAGCCACACCGTACACTCAACTACATATAAAAAATATAAATACATATATATATATATATATATATATATATGTATATATATATACATCTCAGTATAGCGTGGCGACCCGTCGCCACACCGTACACTCTACTACACATAAATATATATATATACATCTCAGTATAGCGTGGCGACCGGTCGCCACGCCAACAATTTGGTTTACAAGTGAGCCTATAGATGTTTCACATCAAAAATGTTTAGAATGTGCTCTATCAATGAAAATTTTAGACCTTTGCAAAATATATTATGGAGGGATCATCCTAGTAAACCCATTGTTTGCTTACAATTACAGACTGTGACCTATGGCTTAAAGGCCTCTACTTTTTTAAGCACAAGATGTTTATTAGAGCTTGCTAATTTATATCACGATCAGGTATCCGTTAGCTGCAGAAGCGTTAAAATTAAATACTTATGTTGATGACGTCATCTGTGGTGCTGATAGTTTAGAACAGTTGCAAGAATTAAAAAGGCAATTAATAGAATTATTAAAGTTAGGCAGCTTTAACCTACATAAATGGTGCTCCAACTGTCCAGATTCTTTAACAATAGTCCTGATAAAGCTAAATATTTTGAACAAATTGATCTCAATAAAGATAATATAATAAAAACTTTAGGTCTGAAGTATAATATACTTGCAGATGAATTTTTGTTTTCGTGTCCTATAACCGAAGGCTGTCCTCCAAACTGAGAGAGCTATACTTAGTTCATTGGAAAGATTTTTGATCCTCTCCGCCTCATAGGTCCAGTTGTAGTTAAAGCAAAATTATTAATGCAAGAAATATGGAAATCAAAGGCTGACTGGGACTCTATTTTACCCAGTGACTTGCTCCAGCAATGGAGAATATTCCTAAAGAGTTTACAACACATGAGTATAATTAAAATACCTAGAGCCATTTCAAATATTGACAGTGTAGAGTCAGTAGAGATTGTGGGTTACTGTGATGCATCTCTCCGTGCTGTAGGTGCTGTCTCTACCTTCGGGTTTTATCTAAAAGTGATACTGTTAAAGTCAGTTTATTGTACTCTAAATCTCGTGTCGCTCCTCTTAATAGAAAGCCCACCATTGCTAATCTAGAGCTCAGTGGTGCTCTCTTGTTTGTCAAAACTACTCCAGTGTACATGAAACACTCGAGAATAGTATTCTTATATAAAAGTTTTTCTGTATACAGATTCACAGGTTGTTTTTTAAAGCTGGCTTAACTCCCAAAATATACGGGTGGTCACTGTTTTAAAAAAATTTTAAAACAAATTAAAATTTAACAAGAACTTACAGTGAGTCATTCAAAGGTACAGATAATCCCGGTGACATTCTATCCATGAGTTTTGCGCTCCAAACCAGTTACTTGATAACCACTTATGTGGTGTGGACCTCCACACTATCTCATAGGTATCTTGAGCATAATATTTCATTTCAGTCTCAATTTCAATTAAAATGAAACTTTAATAAATCCCGATTGTGTGTGTAACTTTCAGCAGAATGCTTCTAACGCTCTAATAATATTTTTAACAGGTATTCAATTATAATAAACTTCAGAGAATTGTTTGCTTTTACTTTCTTTTACTTGTTGCGTTTCAACATAACTGTTTAAATCCTAAAAATAAATTGATTGACTTATTTCTCCTCAAGACTAGAGTCTTCTATATATGTGTATAATATTTATTCAGCGGAGGCTGCCTTTCCAAAGACATAAATATACGAGTTGACAAGAAGTACTATAAAGTTAAATTCAAACCTATGTAGTTGCAACCCCTTCTTTAGATGTAATATTCGATTCAAATAGTGGGTCTTTTCTCACACATTCTATTTTGTCACTTACTAACTATGCTGTAGGTGTGATTATTATGATGTCCAAAATCACCCATCAACTCTCTTTCTCGTACTCCATAATAAAAGATCCGTTCTGATGTTCACACACCAATGGACACGCATATCTGTGTACAGTGTATGCACACGCAAAACCAATGACAGACTTCAACACTCTCGCGTAGCTGTGCCAAATCGTGTATTTCAGTTCTCTTTCACGAAAGTTTTGCTAATTAATGGGATAGAGACCGGTTCATATAACCAATTTTAGTATGTTGTATATATGATACAAATACTACTATTTTTTTGAGGTAATGTGGGTTAAGAAACACCTTTCGTTATGGGCAGTGGTGAGGCGTTGGCGCGTAAAATAACTCTGACGGTTGTTCGGCACGTTGTATTTTCCGTGTGCACCCAGGCGTAGCACTTGATATTGGGTCGTTTACGCGTCATGCCTGTTATGGCCTCCATCACCGTTACACAAGAGAGGAGCAATGCCGAGGCCATTCACACGTACCACCTCGGGGGTGGTGATCTTATGCTCGGGATGGCCCCCAGGCGACGGCAAGGATCGTGCCTGTCACGGAAGTCTGACAAGAATCACGATACAACGAAAAACATGTTCCTACCCACAGCGCGTTTTCACGGTCACTGTGTATGGTTATCTGTGGGTGGGAAACTCGTACTCCGACATCGGCAGTCATATTCTTGGCATGGCCTTCAGCGGTCAATAGCGAGAGAATGAGGACCGTGCCCACGTTGAATTGGGTATAATTGGCGGACAAACGCTTTTTGACATCGTGATGTCCATCCTCTAATAAAGTGAAGAGTTATAGACTTACATTCAAACTAAATGTCATATCAATGATTTAAACACAGTTTTGCTACACAAACCTTTCTTAAATTTTAACCATTTATTCCAGGCAATTCCCCTGAATTTTGGCCTTTGGGTAGGGCGGATAACAAGTGGTACAATTTCATATTAATCGTGGTAATTGGAAATATCTGTCACTGTTACCTTGAAGATTTATACAATATTGGTTCAAATAAGTCTATACTTAACTCCGGGCCACGTCTATTTTTGAAATCCAGGTGGCGGCTTACATCGACTTCCATGCGCCCATTCTGCGCCGAAGGACTGTTTGACATGATGGTGTACCTGTATACTTTCTGTGCGCTGCGACCTAAAGGTTCATGTTGTGTGCACACACCATCGGCCATTTACCAATGGTCACACCACTATTTTCTAATAGGTGCTCTGTTCCTTATCGTACTACAACTACCTTGAACAAAATATTGATAAAAATATTAATTAATAAAATTTTGGAATTTCTTTGGTACCAAAGGTAAACCAGGCTTTGGCAGGTTTGGGCATAAAGATAACTATTCCTTAATCCCATCCCGTATCCCTTGCCCACGCATTAGACCAAAGTGGTCATTGCTTATGTGTACACACGGACAATATGACACAGAGGGTGGACGCTTTATTTAGTAATATTGTTCCCCACAACATCAGTTCCTCTCTGTGATTTGTGACTGTGCAGCCCATAATAGGCGCGCATTAAGTCGAAAATCCATTTTCTCTGTGGCCGACGATTAGGCAAGGTTAGAGTGGCAGAATTGACAATGGGTCCTCAGAGTAAAACTTAGTTCGGTTGAAGTGATCAGCAAAATAAGGGGGTCCTTCATACACCAAGGGTTTATTGTTTGTCCCTAACAGCTCTTTTTAAAGATTGTTTTTTGGATGTTATCCGTCTCGTAGGCTCAGATGTTTTTGACACAATGTGATTTGGATGGAAGGACAATGTGTGGTCGTTACCCATAAAATAAAATTTGCGACTTTAACAACGTATATTAGAATTAGTGTCTGTACAGTTGGTTGCGCGAATACGACTGTAATGTGCTTTTTCTGGGCGTCCGCACCCCCCTCCGCTCGCGAACCGACCGCCAATTGAACCACACGACTATTGCGGCACATCATTTCCCTTCCTTCGCTGACTTCCGTCGTCAACATCCATGACAACAGGCCCCCGGCCTTGAAACTCCGTCCTCCAATGGTAACTCCTCTGAAGCTGAAAGTGGCAAATTTTTGAGAAAGATCTTCGTAGGGTGAAAGAGACCCCCGAAGCTGTCCTGAGGTCTCACCCGGCTGACACCATCTCTGCCCGGAACTGTGGTTATGAATGCGACCAATTTCCATTTGAAGGGCGTCAATTGTCCAATCCTTGATGACACTAGCGGTTTAGGCTTTTAGATCTTCTTTTCTTTATTCTCCTTCCACTTGCTTCTCGTTTGCATTTCTGAGATATTTCCTTGGCCCATCGCGACCAGAAGTGTTGGCGAACTTGTTCCACTCTCTGGTACCGGTTGAGCCTCACCATGGAGACGTCAGCGTGATCAGCGCTTGCAGGCGCTGTTAATGGTCGCCCGGATTAGGAAGTGCCCAGGGCTTAGGGGCTGGTAGTCGTTTGATCTAGCTGACATTGACTAATAGACGTGAGTTGAGAATTGGGTTCAATTGCGCGAGTGTTGTGCTTAGTTCCTCGAAGTAAGATGCGCGTTACCCACTGATCGCAATAAATGATGCTTACAAGATTTTACCCCGGCCTCCCATAGGCCACCGAATGGGTGAATATGGCGGAATGAATTTAAAGTTAATGTTTTGACTAGTTGCGTATTCAATGATTTGCTCGGAACAAGTTGAGAAGTCGGCGGGGGCGAATTCGGACATGAGCCCTACGAAATTCCTTCCGTTATCCGAAAATATATCTGAAGGTTTACCGCGTCGTGAGATGAATCTTTTAAGAGCTAATAGATAAGCGTCCTTTAGGAAGGAGATCACTGACTAGTTCGAGGTGGAACAGCACGCGTACGAAGCAATGAATAAGCAAACGAAAAACCTTTAACCAATTAGATCCCCTCTTTTGCGATTTAGGATAGAGTCAGTGGCCATTGTATCGACGCCACAACGTAGAAACGGAAGCTCGGAGTGATTCTTGCTTGTGGTAGTTACCCCATTAATGGGATTAAGCGTATTACCTCCCGTACCTGCGGCAGGTACGCATTCATGTACCACTCGCCTGGCGTGTTTCCTGCCTGCTACTGGAAGTCCAGCTCACGTACGCTGTACAGCAGCGCCTGCGACGCCGCGTGCTGTAACTGATTGTGCTCATGCCGAAATAGAACATTGAAAACAATGTTTTGGAACAAATTAAAACATGCTGTTTTGTGTCGTACGCGAACTCGTTCGAGTTATTCAAAGACCGCCACGCCAAGACTTATAGTTGTCAATGAATAAATTAAGGTTTGATAACTTGTGTTTGTTTTTTAATTGGTTTTGTTACTTGCAAGTTATATTGTAATTGCTCCCCCGCGAATGACGCCTACTGCATAAATCCGTATAAGCATTAGTTCTGGGTTTTTACTTCCCCCCCCGGGTCTACAGACATCGTCCCACGTATACGGCTATTTTGTTATGTATGTTATGAATGAAACGCAGTAACGTAGCACCTGTACGTCTTACCGATTGTTGCGAAAACCTTTCGAACGGGAATAAAGACTTCGTTTGATGATGCATTGGTAGTCATAGAAATAATTGCCTTTGATTTAATTTCCGGTAAAATGATTCATCCGTTACGTATACCTGAACTCAAATCGAACACGTTCGCGTTGAAGTTATAGTCGTGAAGATACGACGGCCCCTGCCACCAGGGATCGTAGAAGGAAGATTCTTCTAGCCGAACTCCACGCGAAAAATAAATCGGCGGGGTTTTGTCCGCTACTCACATGGCGCCAAGATGACCGTTAGTTAGTTCATGTATCTCGGTCACTCTGTTTTGCACCAAACGTTTTTAATCGATTAGGAGCCATGCGTAACCAACATAGAACAATTGTCGAATCGACAAGAACACTCTGTCGCGGAAAGAAAGTTTAATTGATTCACGCACCTTATCGTAAAGTCTAGCTCCGAGTAACGCGCCGCATAGTTCAAGTCTCGGTATACTCCTGGCTTCAACGGGGGCTACTTTTACCTTTTCGAACAAAGCAACTTAGGCGTGGATTCGTATCGCGGTAACCGTCCGCACGTAAATGAGGTGCCCGTATTGTGCCCGCTTCGGCCATCGAAATATATGCAATCATGTAGTTAGGTTCACTACCAATAACGTGCCGCGGTATCCTCAAGGTATTGAGTAAGGGTAGCATGCTTGCGAAATGATACCAAGTTCGTGCGATATCGCTAGGTACCTCATCACTCCCAGTTAGTTTTAACACCATAATCTTTGAAGCATTACCTTGGCTGTAACGATTACGGACTAAGTAATCCCAATGGGTCGAAGATCTGTGAAATAATAGATAAAATATATCGTTTAGTAATCCTTTGTGATGTATTGATAAATTGCGAATTGAAATAGAATTCATCAATTACTCTTATGCCAACCTAGTCCCAAAGTTTTATAAATTAACGTTTTCGAAGCGTTAAATTTTATCGATGGATTCGTATTTAAACTTAAGACCTTCGAGGAGTCGCAATCGAAGTTATAAAGCCATTTGCGTAGAGGGAAACAACCTGATTGCAGCACCTTAGCAGTTAATGCGCAATTTTTTAATAATTGTTCCTTGTTGTCATGTCCAGTGATCATGTCCGTCTACGTAGAAATCCTCGTTAATAATTCGCGCTACAGCGGGATCGGTACTTATCGATGCTAACTCCTTCAGACATCGGCAACTAAGGAACGGCGCGACGATGTTCCGTAAGTAACTGTATTTAGCGATAATACCTAAGGTTTCGGATGGATCGCTGCGCCAAAGAATGAGCTGAAGATCACGTTGATTGTCACTAACTAGACACTGGCGGTACATTTTCTCTATATCGGCGCAAGCTACATACCGATGTTGCCGAAAACGTAACAAAATTGCTAATAAATCTCCCTGTATAGGCGGTCCTACCATTTGCAGTTCGTTCAGAGACACGCCAGAAGAAGAAGTGAACTTGCATCAAATACCACGAGTAGTTTAGGTGTGGTGATGTAGTTCGCGAAGAGTAACCGTGCTTGTGGTAGAAAGTAGTGAGGTGTGCCATAACTCTCTATACGAGTCATATGACTAAGTTAATATATTCCTGAATAATAAAATACACAATATAAACCCTTTAAAGTAGGATTTCGCAATCAAACGTTTTCAAGAGTAAGAAGATAAGGAACGAGGGCTTTCGAGCTAGGAATATGACGTACCTAACCTAGCGGGGATGATTGAACGGGATACGTACGCAGAACCTTCCATCATCACCTCGGCGTCGTGGTGCCGACGAGAAAATCCTCGCAAGCAGCGCTCCTCATTAGTGTGTTATAACGTCGTGTGAATTTGGAAGTTCTGTCTAAACTCCCAAATTACGCAGGCTGAGGATCGATTTGCTGCGGAAAATTACAGTTGATGGAATATTATTTGCTATAATAGAATTAATCGGACCGGATATAATCCCCATCCTAATAGCGTATCTTGAAGAAAGGGTTCGCTTGTTAACCACCTATGCGATCCGCTTTTAACAAATCCCAAAATATATCTGCGCCTAATAATATGTCAATATTATGAGACTTATAAAATAGCGGATCGGCCAGCTGAATGCCGTCGGGTATAACTACCCGCGCGCTTTGTATCGGCGACGCCGGCGACGTTTGCGTGATGCGCGCGTTAGAATTAGTAGAACGAGACATTGTTTTAAACGAGTAGTGTAGGGTGACGCGCGATTTGATTCGACCTAACATGAAACTTGTTGTATGTGTGACTGAATCTCCAACACCTCTTATTCGTGGGTGGAAGGTAATATCGGTAAATTAAGTTTATCGCATAATGATTTCGTTATAAACGATCCTGGTGCGCTGTCCAGCAGCGCGTACGCTGAGTGATAGTTGTTACACGAATCTGCTATGTCTATTAGCGCGTAAGATAACAAACCGGTTTCAAGTTAGGTGCATGCGCCGTTGATTGTCAGTGTTCATTGTTAACGTGGACAGAAGATGGGGATCGGTCGTGCTGTGTGCGTGAGAGAGAGAGCGCGACGCGACGCGGTTGCGTATAGTCGGAAGAGAGAGGGGTTGATCGGGCTCGCTGCTGTGAAGGAGTGAATTATGTTTTGTTGCACAAAATTTACACGGACCGAATCTAACATTTGTCTACAGCGTGCCCCGCGGCGCAAACACTGATTGCACCAGCTGTTATTTTCGATGAATGACACCCGTGAATTTATATCCCATTCGAGAAACCTTTTGGCATGAGTACAAGGGATGATTCGACCTACAAACCAAACATAATTTTTTGTAGTAGTGGGTAGGTCTAGACCTGTGACGTAGTGCTAGAAGCATGGCAGTGTATTTTGCTTATTTGCGCGTTATATTTATTTATATTCGATTTACTGTGCGATAATTGCAATGCTTCTAACATATCCGCTCTATTCTTCAAAAAACATTAAGGACGGTCTGTCACCTGGAGATTGTAGTCGTGTGTAGTGTATATACGTAACCTTTGTGTTGCTCCCCATCACGCCCGTACTGGTGCTAGGCTTAGAAACTATAATGAAATAACGAGGGTATGAAAATGCTCTGTTGGCTCACGAGAGTGTTCAGCGCGCAGTAGATTTTTGAGCCACGTCATCAATGAGCGGTCTGAATGATCTAGGACGACTTCTTTACTTAGCGGATGCATATTAAACAGCGATTGTACGTGATTTTGAATTAATAACCTATTATTGTCGTACCTGTTTAATAAAATTCCCACGCAACATTATAGTTTTGACTCGAAAAATTGTAATGAATTTATAACTAGTGATGCGCCTCCTTTAAGCGGACGATTTTAAATAATGATACTTTTGTATATCGTTTAAATGTTTCGCATATGAACCAAAGAAATGTACCGTGTCGCGAAAACTTCAAGCCAGTGCTCATAACTACCGTCAAGGTGGGCATATCGATAGTGGGCAATTTTACCGACGCGTATATTTTATCGTTGCCGGGTTAATTGATTAACGATAATTATTTTTGCTATATAAATATTCTGCCTGCGCTAACAAGTTATAATAACTATCTTCAAATGCCTCGCGTTGCGTTAACTGTTCATCTAGATCAGATTCAGATATACCCTCTTCCAATTTTGTTTGAATAATATTAAATTCGGAGAATAAATTTGTAGCACCTTGGATACGCAACTTTAAGTCAACGTGTTTTTGACCATTAAGAGTTCGTCACACGTAATGAATTTAAATAATTTGAAAATTTTGTTAATTCACCATTGATAATAGACCGTTTTCTAATGCATTCGCGAATTAAGTGGCATTAGAATCGCCTTTATTAGGAGATTTCTCGCGTGATCTACCTGCGCTTTGTAAATTGTCGGATGACCCCATTTTGGTAACTAATGAAAGGTTTAGTACTTACGTTTGAAATTGTACGGTGGGCTGGAAATTACTAGCAAAACGGTATTTACTAGCTGATACAATCAAAGGGTGTAATCGCATGAACCAAATCAATTTTGCGCTTTGTTCCTCTTCGATTCGGCACCCTCCGCGTCCAAGAAATGCGGCAACTCGACGGAGTTGGTATTTCTTTGAAATTGTTTCGTTTCTTCTTCTAATTGTAGATTGTGCGTAATACGTTGCAAAACGGTTCAAAATCCGGCTCGAAGGACCATATGTTGGATGTTATCCGGCTCGTAGGACCAGATGTTTGATGTGATTTGGATTGAAGGACCAATGTGTGGTCTTTACCCATAAAAATAAAATTTGCGACTTTAACAACGTATATTAGAAGTAGTGGTCTGTACAGTTGCGTTGCGCGAATACGAATGTAATGTGCTTCTGGTCGTCCGCACCCCCTCCGCTCGCGAACGACCGCCGAATGAACCACGACTATTGCGGCCACTCATTCCTCGCTGACTTCCGGCGTCAACAATTGTGATTAATATAAATATTCTTAAATTTAAATCTGTTAGTAATAAAATTTAGTTTGATTTTCTAAATATGTACCTAATTTCACTTTACCTAGAAGTAAATAAGATGAAAGTGTATATTTCATTAAATTGCTTAAGTTAATAACAATAATAAGTAAATAAAATATTTGTACAAGCTTTGTAAACTAAACTAAAAATTTGTAAAATGTTTTTGTAAACAAATATATTGAGTTTAAAGTATGTATTTTGCCCGCCCCAACCTATGTTTTTAGTACAAACATAATAATTTTTTTTATGATATATTATATAATTTTGATTAATAAATATTATCATCCATCGTTCAAAACATTTTTCTACAAAAATTTGTAGAAAAATGTTTTGAACGATGGCAACACTCTCTCTCCCCATTGTGAGCATTCATCCACATTGTGCTTGTAACTTGAGTTGATTTTCAATAAATCATATTATAATGTAAAAAAATAATTTAAAGCCTTTTACTATACAACCTTCATAAAGCTAGGCTTTATCAAAAATCTCATGAACATTTTGAAAATGTCGCACAAGTATAAGTAATTTGTGTTTACTATCATAAGTTATTCACTATATACTATTTAACCTCCCTGAACTATAAATAAAAGCTCGCTATTCAACACACCCGGAGTCCAGATCCTTCAGCGGCGGCGGAAAATGTAGCGGTAGTTAATATAGCATTTAATGTTATTTAAAAAATTACTTGCTATATTGTAATTTAAAAAAAAAAGTTAATAAAAAAACTATTTTTTAATTTAATTTTCTATTTGAGAAATTTAAAAATATTGATTAATGTAATCGATAAATTTTTTTCGAAAAAGCAGGCATACCTTTTTTTTACGATGGCAACATTAGTTGAAGTTTTTAGGTTCGTTAGATTGGTATGGAATCGTTCCATGTGTTTCATACGTTGGCAGTTGTTTTATTTTTTACTACGGAGTCCCGTCTCTTATAACGTAGTGATTACTTGCTCAGTGGGTTGGTGTCCTTAGTGACATTTTAAATAGATTGTGTTTTTATTCAGATTTATGGCACAGATGAATATATTTCTTACGGATGTTTTAGTGAAGATAATAACAGTGACAATAATGCGTGCCGGACCTTTTATATCTGACTAATGGCTGGCTATATGAGGTTATCTGTTGAGACATGTATATATCTCTTGGTATATAACAGTTTGTCATCGGCGATTATTAAAAAAAATCTTCGGTATGTACAGTATATAATCATGTAAGCAGGTTATATTTTACGATATGAATATATTACAACTTACACTTATCCTTGTCCACATCCTGGTGCCTACTTCATCTCATATCCCTTCCTGGCGTTGGTCCATCGGCTTTTATAGAACTTAATACTTTACAAGGCCTCATATATTTTATATATATTTGCAACGTCTCATTTCATATTTAAGTGGAACTAAGGAAACGATATTTACTTTGATGCAATGGTCAATTAATTACCTTCAATTACTATAATCAACCATATTTTGAGTATAATTTTCTAAAAATACTTACAATGGAAAGATAGAGACAAAAAATTTTTTAATTTTTTAAAATTGTTATGCTAATTCTTTTAAGAATTGTAGTTTTTACATGTTTATCTGGAAGAGTGTAAAATAATGTACAATTCAATATATCATATTAATTTATATAGTACTCATACTTGATAAATTGTTTTAGTGTACTCTAGTGTATGCATGATTAACCTCTATAACATTGCCAATTATTTTGCATAAATAATCCAAATATTATTTAGTTTTGAATAAGAATTGACAATAAACTTATAGCAATTAAGGAAGGTATGCGTTAAATATTTTGAGGAGTGATAAAATACTGTCTCCATCTTAATTCACTTATTTTCATTTCAGTCTGTTGACATTGACTGATAAACATGCTTCATCAAAAAATAAAATTCATCAAGTTTTATCCTTCATTTTATATCTATACATTAGAGTAGGCTCAAGTTTTAATAGAATTTACATGGATTATAAACATTCCAGTGTGTCATGATTACCATTTTACCAAATATTTACCCATTGTTGTTAAAGCAATTTAATATTTCATTCCTAATCCTCTAGAACAATTCTAGATTCCTATAGTTATTTTAAAGCTTTTTGTAATAACTGATTACTTTTAAATTAGATTAATATTCTGTCACAGTTTAATATATTATGTATGGTCTATAACAAAGCTAAGGATTTAAATCATGGAGTGCAGTTTACTTGTAGTTTTGTTTCTTATTAAATTAATTCATTCACTCATTATCAATTTAAACAATGAGGATAATCTTTGTTTTTGACTTTTCTACCTTTGGAGAAATGTTTTATGTTTTTCTATTACATAGACCATTTTCCATTAGGGTCTCGGTCATACATCAGATTTTTAACTCCAATATTAATTTGTTCTTTGAAACTCAGCTCCCCATTCATGTGTTGATTAATTTAATTTTACTAATAGACAACAATCTTTCAATTCCATAATAACTGCTATCCTTTCCAAAATATATTTCAATTGCCTCTTTGTATAAACTTTTTTTTAGGCAAAAGACAAAACTTTTCTTTTTTTACTCAATACTTGTTTTTTATTAAGATAAATATGTATGTATTGTTTGACAATGTTCATGTCACTTGCAAACAATATTCACAATTATGTGCCTGAACATAACACTGTCTTATGCTTATGGCTATGAGATTTGTGGTGTTAAGCCTCATTACCACAGTAATGTAACTTTCAGAGGACACTTCAATCGGTACTCAGTAATGTTTAAATACTTCTGCTTTGTGGATATAAGCACTGTATAGTACCTACCCAATAGGCAACAGGGTCCTGTTAATATATGAATTTTATCTCTTCAAATATTATACTAAGTGTAATGCAGACATTGTTACATTTAAGTTAAGTTGAATTTAAGTTAAGTTCCAAAACCTTTTTTTAAGGCTTCTTCAGGGCTATTCGGGAGTTCAGTGAGTTATGGAGGTTGGGGCCCGTGCTCTTGACGTGCTCCCGCTGCTCCAAGAGCGGGCAGCAGCTCTCACTGGTGGTGTGGATCGCAGAAGGGGGGGGGGGGGGGGACCTATAATATGGTTCCCCTCAAACTCCGGGAAGAGACAGGGTTGCACCAGATGACTATAGGCGCTTGCTGCATTATCTTATGAGTATACCTAGGTATGTGATTGTAAATTTTTTTTGCAGAATTTATGTGAAAATTAATATTGATTGTATATCTAATACATATTTTCAAAATTAAGCAAATCTTGAACAAGTTTAATAAAAATTGTCTCTTACTTAGAATTTTTTAATTAATGCATACACAAACAGTTATTTAAGTTTTATTAATTAAATAAATTTGCACCCAGCTCTTTTAATAAAAACTATTTTCTTATAAATGTAAAATGACATATGCATTAATAATTTATTCACATTTTTGTGCTTCAAGTAGTTTTTAAATTTCACCTGTCTGTTAGTTTATACAAGAAGTTCTAATTATTTGTTGAATGGTTTTTGACATAATGTTTTTCCTGTAATTTCAGTGATACTGTTAGGACACATGGCTTTACAATCTTAATTGATATGAGAGGTTCAGCATGGGCTGCTATTAAAACCTATACTGAAAGTTCTACAAGAACATTTTCCTTCATCCATCCATCGGGCATTGGTAGTTAAACCTAACAATTTTTGGCAAAAACAACACACAACTATAGGAGCACACAAATATAAATTTGAAGTAAGTTATCAAAGACCTTGTAAATGAACTTTATCCAAGATTTACATGTTGGAGTGGCATGTGAAGAAGAAAAAAATCAATTTTAGATAACAAAAAAACTTTAATATTATTTTCATTACATCATTTTTGTTTCAGACAACCATGATTAGTCTGAAGCACATGTTGTACTATTATATTTCATACTAATATTTATGTAATAATTGTATTTATATTTCTTATAGTGTAATTGAAATATTGGGAATATTATTAATCCATGACTTATAAAATTGATAATAATTAAATAGTTGTATGATTATTGTAAAGATGGCGCCGCTGTAATTTTGGTATAAAGGGCGAACACTGTAGATTAGACGTGGGTTATAACAGCAACAAACACAATATCTGTTATTACTGTTACTGTTACGCAATAATAACAGGTACCGATTTCTGTTATTAAATAACAACTGTTATTGTTTTCAACCACGGCTCATTAGGAATATCACATTATAATTTATATATATAACTAGCTGACCCGACAGACTTCGTTCTGTCAAAAAAATTGGAATGTGGCAGTTTTTGTTCTTACCTATTTTATAGCCAGCGCAAAAAAATCTGGACTGAACCGTCATACTGGAGATAGGGCGGTGTGTGGGGTTCAGCGCTATATATGTTCATCTAATGACTAATATTTAAATATGAGTGGGTTCCAGAAAAGTGGCCAAAGTTATATGTACATAACTTATATTCACTATTATTTTTTTAAGGAACAAATAACCGCCACATTCCAAATCTTTTTGACAGAATGAAGTCTGTCAGGTCCGCCAGACGGTAACGCGGTTTGTGCTGACTGATGTAATGTCGTGAAAACGAAACTAAAACAAAAGAAATAATACCGCGAAGCCGTCCCAAATGAAAAGTCAGTAGTAATGATCTTTGGCTCTTACATTTCGTGACTATTTATGTTATCATTTCATTCGTTTTAATTTGGGCACGCGGCGTTAGATCCTCCGACGCGCATACGCACACTGTTTTGATAGAATGATTGAATTTGAACTTTGTGCAGATTTAATAAAGTGCAAATTGACTCTTTAGCGTTAGGAACGCACTACATTGCTTAAACAGCAGTGAAAGCTTGTAATTTAATATGAACTTTAATGAATAACAATAAAGTTCAAATTGACTCTACATTTTAGTTAGAGAACGTTTGTATAGGCAAAAGAAAAGCGCTGTTTTTAGGGGCTTCCCGGCGATTATTCTAATTTTTCTCGCCGTAAAAACCATGCTTCGACTTCAACGAACATTTAAAAAAGAATTGGCCAAATTGGTCCAGGCTTTGTTGAGTGATACACTTACCGACACATATTTATATGTAGAGGAAGTGACAAAGGGCATAATGTTTGAGAGATATAGAATTCGTTGTCATCCACACTCCGTGCTGTGTACTGGTGAGAGGTGACACCGGTACACACGTGGAGGGGATAACTTTCCAAGTGATAATAATTTTTTTGAAGTTTACAGCCACGCGGTTTGATACGTGGCCATGTATAATTGATGTTAGCGAGCGGGACAAAAACATATTAAAATGATTATTAAGATGCTGTGGTTTTCATTGGTGCTTCCTCTGGTGGCCTGATAAGCCAGTTCGTTTCCTGTTATACCTTTATGTGAAGGTACCCATTGAAATTGTACTATTTTACCATGAATGTGCATATCGTATAACATTTTTTTAACTTCATAAAGAATGTAGCTAGTGTTATATTTCAGACAAATGTTTTCAAAACCTTGTAGCGCACTTTGAGAATCAGTTAATATAATTATATGAATGTTATTAACATTATGTGCATATTGTAGAGCTTTCAATAAAGCATAACATTCAGCTGTATAAATTGTACGGGTATCATTAATTTGAAAACATTTTGAAATTTTCAGCTGAGGATCGTAAAATGCTGATGTGACACCATCTGAGCTCTTAGACCCGTCACTGTAAATCCTGTACACACCATTATTGTCATCAACAAAATGAAGGAGATCTGGCTGAGTAAGTATTTTCTTATTACTAATATTTACAGGGTGAATCAGAGCACTAAAACTTAAGCTATACATTGGCCATAAATTAGTTATGTTCATATTTACCAAAACTGAATTTATAAATACGCATATCCTTAGAAGTGTGGGTAAAATCCAGACATCAATTGCTTGCAATCCATGTATGGTTCACGGTTGATTAAATTGTAAGAGGGAGGTAAAATATGGTTTAAGGTGTAGTTATTGTTTATAGACATTAACTTTAAACAAAATCTTTCTGCTAATCGAGTTCTTCTCAACAACAATGGTGGTATACAGGATTCACATTCCATACTGTTAATGGGTGTGGAGCACATTGCTCCTGTTATTAAACGTAAAGCTCTATTTTGTATAATATCTAATTTTCTTAGCAACCTTATGTTAGCATTTATGTATGCCGGAGTGCTGTCTGTAATCGAAATGACTTCTTACTATGCTTTTATACAACATAGCTAGTGTTTTTGGATCTGAACCCCAATGTACAACGGCTAGTGATCTCATAATATTAACCTGTTAACCGGGGAGTTCTCGTTCAAATTGCGCAACATGTACCGGGCGCGTATTGTTTCGCTAGGACATGTCAATACGGGGCGCGAAGCCGGGTAACCTCCTCGTGTGCCTGACTGTTGAGGTCCCCCACGGGAAATACCAACAGTTAGGACGGTGCGCCCTGGGCGCCGGATAGCAGAGATTTTGCGGTCCGGCGGCTAATAACCCGGCGAGAAGGTCTTTCTGCGTGTCCCTCTGATTAGCAGAGGGCATAGTAGCGAGGCAACGGCGGGCTCGGTGTTCCCTAACCCGGTCGCCGAGCAGGCTGGGGAGATCTAGTGTCGACCTTGCCACCGTCACGAATCTCGTAAAACCCTATGTACTTGTCGTGGATTACATCTCGCGACGTCGTAGGGAGCGAGGGTCTTGGCTTAACCGCCCGGGCCGCGAGGATGTTATTAACCTCTTAAAAAAACACCCGAATCCCAAGCGGGGGCTCACCGTTAGGGGATGCATGGCTGATGGGAAGTTCAGTCGCTAGTGATGTCCCCCGTCAGCGCACCGGCCGACCTTCTGACGGGTTACGCTAGGCTTGCCTGGGCTCCCCCGGGGGCTGTCACCTTGTTGTAAATTTAAAATGTTATTAATTCATCATAGCACGAAAGCGGATCTAAAGTGTTAATAGTAAATTCTTTATAAGCTTTTTTGTTTCAGAACTGAACCAAGTCCAGTCTGCTTTATTGTACAGATAACGGTCAGAGGGAGAATTAATTTAATATTTTTCTGCATTTAGGTAAATGTCACAAATAGTGGGATAGTGGTAGCTGCCCATCGGGTTGTCATGTACTTTCCAATGGCAAAAAGGGATTAAAGATGGAGTGACGCAAGAAATGTTTATAGCTGACTGGTTATGGGATATATTACCTACAGTAGTGTAAGCTCCTGTATTAAGAATACATTCGTCTAATAAATTATATACATCATTGCCTCTTGAGTTAGTGAAACGACATCCAAAGGCTACATGATGAGCATTCAAATCACCTGCCAGTAACATTGGCTTTGGTAAATCATCAATTAGTTGCCTCAGTCTCCTATACTGTTTTTTTTTTTTTTATTCATTTATTATTTTATTAAATACACATACATCAAAACAAATATTTCGCCAAACTGGCAAGCAGTTTGTTGGCGATACGTTAATGCACTCACTTAAATAACATATATTAACAAATACGTGAATCTATAATCAACCACAACATAATAGATATAATAATAACAGTAACTCATTAGATACAATACACATAGTACATACAGAAAAACACACATATCATATATATACATAGACTATTTAGACATACATAGATTATTTTCAGTTTTTATCATTATATGCATCTATCAGCCACTCCTTCAGCTTCCTTTTGAACATTGCTTCACTGGTACACTTGTCCTCGCTGAATATCTCGTTAAAGATCCGTCGTATCAGATACCTCCTAGCCTATGTAGCGTTCTAACGGTTTTAAATTCGAATTTTTTGTACTGTTTTGTGGCTAATAAATAACATAAAAAAAAGAAAAATAAGTCTCAACAGCGGTTGCACGTCCTCTCACTACAAGTGCACCTCACAAACATCAGAGGCCTGCACTTAAATCTCGATGCAGTCCACCACCATCTCGAAACTGCCAAGCCACACTTATTTTTTCTGACGGAGACGCAAATACGCGACCCTCTTGATGCGGCGTACCTGGATTACCCAGGATACTCTTTGGAGCACCACTTCCAACCGCGTGCCGGAGTCTGCATGTACGTCCGCCAAGACATTTGTTGTCAGCGTCTCCATCATCTTGAAGACCCCACCTTTTCTACACTTTGGACGATGGTGGACACAGGCATGGAAAAAATCAATCTTTCTTGCGTCCCAACGTTCGCACAGCGGTGATAAGGAAACGACTCGGCTATTTGAACACTCAGTGAGACAGCGGATGAGGCTCAGCAGCGGTACCCATCGGCACAGTTGGTTGGTCTTCCTAGGTGACTTTAACGCTTGCCACGAACATTGGCTATTTCCCTACCAAAAAACCGACTGTGCAGGGAGAGAAGCAAGAAAGTTTGCTATATCGCACAACCTCTCCCAACTGGTTAAGAAGCACCAGGGTACCCGATGTAGAGGGCCACACTGCGAATTGCTTAGACCTTCTGCTGACGAACAGACCTATCAGATACAGAGTGGGGGAAGGGGTTCGGGGTCCCCGTTAGGGACTTCCGATCACTGTGTGGTGAAATCTGTAGCGACCTATTCTCCTCTAACCTCGACAACATGGGGTCAGACGATTATGGCGGCTACAAGTTGGCAGATTGGGATGAAATGCGGCATTTCTTCGCATCTTATCCTTGGCGGCAAGTCTGCTTTTCTTCTGACGATCCGTCGAGATGCGCGGATGCCGTAACCGACGTGGTACGCCAAGGTATGGAATACTTCATACCGTATACGGATGTATCTACTGGTTCCCAAGCGCGACCCTGGTTCAATGCCGAATGCGCTAAGGCGGAAAAGCGAAAACACTATGCTTTTCTGGCCTGGGTCAGTGCTAAAACCCGCAAAACTCCGGATGTTACCACCAAGAAGAAAGCCTTTAAAACCGTGCCGCCAAGTCCTTCAAAAAGCAATTACGGCGAGCTCGACACGACCGAATAAAACGCATTGGCGCGAAGCTCTCTGCCCAGCGTGTGGCAGCCGAGGGCTTTCTGGTCTCTAGCCAAGTCGGTCGAGACGAACTTTTGCCGGCCTTCGCTGCCTCCGACTGATTAAGCCCGATGGTTCACTGGCAAACTCGGCAAAAGAGAAGGCTGATTTACTTGCCTTTCATTTTGCCAAAAATTCACGTCTTGATGATGTAAACGCTACAACCGCCTCAATTGCCTCTCTGCGGTATTTCTATGCCGGAAATCCGCATTTTGCAGAAAGAGGTGTTAAAAACCATGCGTAGTCTGGATGTGGATAAAGCCAGTGGACCAGATGGATTACCGGGTATTGTGCTAAAAACCGTTGCACCCGAGTTGTCTCCCGTATTGACGCGCCTGTACCGCCTCTCTTTAAAGACTGGAATAGTTCCGAAATCATGGAAGCTTGCGAACGTTAATGCCCTTTTCCTAAAAAGGCCAGCTGTGCCGACCCTGCCAATTATCGACCTATTTCGATTACCTCCGTACTTTGTAAGATTATGGAGAAAATAATCAACAAAAGGCTCATGGCACACCTAGAGCATAATGACCTCCTCAGTGACCGACAGTACGGATTTCGCCAAAACCGGTCTACTGGGGATCTCCTATTGACGCCACCACTTATGGGCCGAGGCCTTGGAGAAGAATGGGGAAGCAATGGCTGTCTCCCTAGATGTCTCAAAGGCCTTTGACAGGGTATGGCATGCGTGCTTGATCAACAAGCTTCCAGCCTACGGCTTATCTCCTGATCTGATTGCTTGGATTAAGGACTTTCTGAGAGAACGGTCTTTCCGTGTTGTAGTCGAAGGTTGTTCATCAGACCCAATGACTACTAATGCTGGTGTTCCTCAGGGTTCTGTTCTCTCTGCAACCTTATTTCTGTTGCATGTCAATGACCTCTTGGTCCCCGGTATCCTTGGGTATGCTGACGACAGCACAGTTGTGGAGAGATATCTGACCACTGCACAGACCAGTCGGATCAAGTACAGACTTTAAGAGAGACTATGGTTGAGCGGTTGGACCACGCATTAGAGGCAGTCTCCAATTGGGGAAATGCCAATCTCGTAGCTTTCAACCCCACCAAAACGCAGGCATGTCTGTTCACTGCGAAGAGGAGCCCATTCACCTTGGCTCCCACTTTCCGAGGAGCAGTTTTGGAGTGCACCGACCGTCTTCAGTTGTTAGGCATCGAAATATCAACGAACCTCAACTTCGGGCGGTTCATCGAGTCCAAAGCGAAAATAGCCGCGAGGAAACTCGGAATCCTTGCCAAAGTGCGGCGGTACTTTACACCGGGACAGCTTCTGACTCTGTATAAAGCCCAGGTCCGATCGTGTGTGGAGTACTGCTGCCATATCTGGGCAGGTGCTGCCAATTGCCAACTGGCAGTCCTGGACTCGGTGGAGAGACGTGCTATGAGAATAGTCGGTGACCAAGAGCTTCTGGATGCAAAACTCGATAGCTTGGGTCACCGTCGTAGAGTAGCTAGTCTCTCGGTGTTCTATCGAATGCACTTTGGAGAGTGTGCTCAAGAACTGCATGATCTGATACCGCCCTCGCCCTTTTATCACCGGACGTACAGACACACCGCAGGCATTCATCCCTTCGTTGTCGATCTCCCGCGCATTAGGACTAAGCGTTTCGCTTCGTCCTTCATAATGCGTACAGCGAGGGAGTGGAATAGTCTGCCGGCGTCAGTGTTTCCGTCCAGGTATGATGTGGGGGTCTTCAAGAAAAGAGTGAACAGGCTTCTTCTAGACTAGTGCGCTTTACCACCTAGATTACATCGCCGCTTACCATCAGGCGGGATCGTAGTCAAGCACTAGTCTATACTAAATAAAAAAAAAAAAAAAAAAAAAAAAAAAAAAAACATACTTTTTCATGCACGGGTATAATATTAAATTTTTTAAATAGTACTCCGTATTTTTTTTTACATTTATCTTTGGTCTATCTATCAACTAGCTGTTTTATAAACCTTATTTGCAAATTTAAAATTTTATTTAAATACGTCCGAAATGTACGTCCATATGCACTTAATCCATACGAGAGGGTTGAATCCACCAAAGCGTGATACATAGTTAAGAGTGTCGCTCTGTGAACAACACTATTCTCATTTTGCTACAAACAATATCTATTTGAGAGCCCCAATTAAGTTTACAATTTATAGTTAAACCTAAATATTTAAAACAATTAACTAGTCGTATAGCTCGGCATGTGCACAGCGCTCGTTTATTGTGGAAGCAATCATATGTATGTCCTATAATGTTAACCGAACCAACAGGTTTCTTCATATACGGAGACTGAATTAGCATGCCTCTTGTCTTAGCAACGTTTAATCCTATCCGCTTAAATCTACCCCCTCGAGGAGGGCTGTATGCACAGAGAATCGATAATTCACCAAAGTCTGTTTTTAAAACGATTGCCACAGATTGTAAGAAATCATAAAAATTTGTGTGTACTATTCGGTTTTCAAATGTATTTTTTATTAGTATAGCAACTCCTCGCCATCCATTAACACCATTCTCATTTATCATATTATAGTTGAGAATTCTCAATCTATTTCCATTCTTCAGCCAGGTTTCGTTCAATAAACATCTAATATATAAAATTCTCTTGTCACAATGTTCGTTCGCATACTCCTCCGAAACGGCTTTACCCATTCTTATAAAATTTTTTATGCATATTCAGTAGGTCTGAGAAACGGTTACTATCTATTTTTCAAACCCCTAAGTGATCAGGGTTGCCCACTCCAAAAAAAAGTTTTTATTTTTTAGGATTTTTTTTTCTATTTTATATTTTTATTGTGTGGCATCAAAAAATACATTCAACCCTAAATTTTCACTTTTTTATCACCAACTCCTGCTTTTTAATAGTCATTTTAATATGTTTTTGTCCCGCTCGATAACATCAATTATACATGGCCACGTATCAAATTGCGTGGCCATAAACTAAAAAAAAAAACTTCTTTTATTATCACTTGGTAAGTTATCCCCTCCACGTGTCTACCGGTGTCACCTCTCACCAGTACACAGCACGGAGTGGGGATGACAACTCATTCTATTTCTCTCAAACATTATGCCCTCTACATATAAATATATTCTCAAGCAACTTTGTTATTTATTTATTAATAACTAATATTATTGAATTTAATTTATTATTAATCTGTCTATATATATATAAAAATGATTTGCTGTTCGTTAGTCTCGCTAAAACTCGAGAACGGCTGGACCGATTTGGCTAAATGTGGTCTTGAATTATTCGTGGAAGTCCAGGGAAGGTTTAAAAGGAAAATATGGAAAAAGTGCTCGGAGTATGGTAAAAACAACAATTTCACTTTTCCATTAAGGTGACCAGATTTTTAGATGTGCAAAGCGGGACAGCTCTGAAGGAGTAATAATTTTTTACTTTTAACATAAGTACAATTTATGAATATAAAAAAATGTATAATATTTTATTCCTTGACATATTTTTTATTTGAGTGAATGTTTCAGTAGATTTTTGTCATTTTTAAAATATTGTAAAAATCTCCACAAGAATTTGTCAAATTAGTTTGATTGACTTGAAATATTTACAAAATTTATTCGTATATTTCTTTCAAGGTTAAGGTCGGTGATATACTTTTGGTCATCAATATAAAATATAAAGACTACAAGTATTTTAAGCTTAGTTTAAGAAGATTTATGTATTTATGAAATATTCCTTAATTTTCTATGGCAAGAAGCAGAACATGAAGTGTATAATCTGAGAGACAAATACATTGTAACTGGGTAGCAAAAGCAACGTGTTACGCAAAACAATGGTTTTCATGAATATAAAATTTAACTTAATTTAACAGAAACCAGAAACCAGACACCAGAAACCAGAAACCAGTAACCAGAAACCAGAAATCAGACACCAGAAACCAGAAATCAGACACCAGAAACCAGAAATCAGACACCAGAAACCAGAAATCAGACACCAGAAACCAGAAATCAGACACCAGAAACCAGAAACCAGTAACCAGAAACCAGTAACGAGAAACCAGAAACCAGAAACCAGTAACCAGAAACCAGTAACCAGAAACCAGTAACCAGAAACCAGTAACCAGAAACCAGTAACCAGAAACCAGTAACCAGAAACCAGAAATCAGACACCAGAAACCAGAAACCAGTAACCAGAAACCAGTAACCAGAAACCAGTAACCAGAAACCAGAAACCAGTAACCAGAAACCAGAAACCAGTAACGAGAAACCAGAAACCAGTAACCAGAAACCAGTAACGAGAAACCAGAAACCAGAAATCAGACACCAGAAACCAGAAACCAGTAACGAGAAACCAGAAACCAGTAACGAGAAACCAGAAACCAGTAACGAAACACCAGAAACCAGTAACCAGAAACCAGTAACCTGCAACCAGAAAACAATAACTAGAAACCAATAAGCAATAACCAATAACCAGAAACCAGAAATCAGACACCAGAAACCAGAAACCAAACACCAGAAACCAGAAACCAGTAACGAGAAACCAGAAACCAGTAACCAGAAACCAGTAACCAGAAACCAGAAATCAGACACCAGAAACCAGAAACCAGTAACCAGAAACCAGTAACCAGAAACCAGTAACCAGAAACCAGAAATCAGACACCAGAAACCAGAAACCAGTAACGAGAAACCAGAAACCAGTAACGAGAAACCAGAAACCAGTAACCAGAAACCAGTAACCAGAAACCAGAAACCAGTAACCAGAAACCAGTAACCAGAAACCAGTAACGAGAAACCAGAAACCAGAAATCAGACACCAGAAACCAGACACCAGAAACCAGACACCAGAAACCAGAAATCAGACACCAGAAACCAGAAATCAGACACCAGAAACCAGAAACCAGTAACGAGAAACCAGAAACCAGTAACGAGAAACCAGAAACCAGTAACGAGAAACCAGAAACCAGAAATCAGACACCAGAAACCAGAAATCAGACACCAGAAACCAGAAATCAGACACCAGAAACCAGAAATCAGACACCAGAAACCAGAAACCAGAAATCAGACACCAGAAACCAGAAATCAGACACCAGAAACCAGAAACCAGTAACCAGAAACCAGTAACCAGAAACCAGAAATCAGACACCAGAAACCAGACACCAGAAACCAGAAATCAGACACCAGAAACCAGAAACCAGTAACGAGAAACCAGAAACCAGTAACCAGAAACCAGAAATCAGACACCAGAAACCAGACACCAGAAACCAGAAACCAGTAACGAGAAACCAGAAACCAGTAACCAGAAACCAGTAACCAGAAACCAGTAACCAGAAACCAGAAACCAGTAACGAGAAACTAGAAACCAGAAACCAGAAACCAATAAGCAGAAACCAGAAATCAGAATCCTAAAACCAGAAACCAGACACCAGAAACCAGACACCAGAAACCAGAAACCAGAAATCAGAAACCAGACACCAGAAACCAATAACCAGAAACCCGAAACCAGAAACCTATAACTAATAACCAATAACCAGAAACCAGACACCAGAAACCAGACACCAGAAACCAGAAACCAAACACCAGAAACCAGTAACCAGAAACCAGTAACGAGAAACCAGAAACCAAACACCAGAAACCAGTAACGAGAAACCAGAAACCAGTAACGAGAAACCCTAAACCAGTAACCAGATACCAGAAACCAGAAACCAAACACCAGAAACCAGTAACCAGAAACCAGAAACCAGAAACCAGTAACGAGAAACCAGAAACCAGTAACCAGAAACCAGAAACCAGTAACCAGAAACCAATAACCAGAAACCAGAAATCAGACACCAGAAACCAGAAACCAAACACCAGAAACCAGTAGCCAGAAACCAGTAACCAGAAACTAGAAACCAGAAACCAGTAACCAGTATCCAGAAACAAACTAACAAAAGTTCATTTTAAATTACAAACTTTCACTGCTGTCTAAGCGATGTAGGTGCGTTCATAACGCTAAAGAGTCAATTTGCACTTTATCACAGCTGCACAAAGTACAAATTCAATCATTCTATCAAAACAGTGTGCGTATGCGCGTCGGAGGATCTAACGCCGCGTGCCGAAATTAAAACGAATGAAATAATAACATAAATAGTCACAAAATGTAAGAGCTAAAGATCCACCATACTGATTTTCAATTTGGTCGGCTTCGCGATATTATTTCTTTTGTTTTAGTTTCGGCGCGCGACATAAAATGCATTCGTTTTCACGTCAATACATCAGTCGAGCACAAACCGCGTTACCATCTGGCGGACCTGAATTCTGTCAAAAAGATTTGGAATGTGACAATTATTTGTTCCTAAAAAATTATTATAGTATATAACTTATGTACTTTAATTATAACTTTGGCCACTCTTCTGGAACCCACTAATATTTAAATCAGTCTGCCGGCGTCAGTGTTTCCGTCCAGGTATGATGTGGGGTTCTTCAAGAAGAGAGTGAATAGGCTTCTTCTAGACTAGTGCGCTTTACCACCTAGATTACATCGCCGCTTACCATCTGGTGGGATCGTAGTCAAGCACTAGTCTATCATAAATAAAAAAAAAAAAAAAGTATTAGTTATTAGATGAATATATATAGTGCTGAACCCCACACACCCGCCCATAACCAGGGTGACGGTTCTGTTCAGGAGATTTTTTTGCCCCGGCTATAAAATAGGTAGAAACAAAGAACATTCCAATTTTTTTGGACAGAACGAAGTCTGTCGGGTCAGCTAGTATATCTATTTAATTTTCTAAAAGATAATTAATCAATAAGGGTTTTTTACTTTTAATACTCTGTACATTGTATTGTGAAATTCTAATAAATTGTGTATTCATTTTTAAGCTTTTTAATTAATGTATCTTTTATTAAAGATGTTATTTTACCGTTATCATTACCAATGGACACCACTGCCCCTACCAAACCCTTTAAAACATAGTCACTTTCAATTATTTGATCAATTAATTCTAAATTTCACAATTTTTTTTTAAGTTCCTGTACTTTTGGTTTTTCATTTCTAAAAAATTTTTGGATTATGCTAGTTTGTGGTATTTCTGGTTTCGGTGGTGGCTCTGGTGCCTTTGTAAGTTTTGCTAAAGGTAAACTAGGGAATTCTGTTGAATTCATGAGGTTAGGCGTATTGACTATTTGTGAGTATGAGATTCTAGAGAGCCTAGTATCTCTTTGAGCAATTTTATTTTTTTTAACTACACAGTCACGAGATACTGCACCTTTGGTCCTCCACAGTTAATACACTTAACTAACGAATCTTCAGGGCATTCAGAATAGTGATGTTCCATAGAACAAATAGAACATTTTTGCGCAGATTTACAAATCTTAGCACTATGATTATATCCAAAACATTTATAATGTTGCATAAGAAGCGCTTTGTATTCACTAACACTAAATCGGTATATGTCTAAGTATACACATTCAGGTAATGTAACTTTTAAAAAAGTAACGCTAAGGGTACCTAATGGTTTTCTTTCACAGTTCATCCTTTTTATAAAAGTCTCACACCAATAATTTCATGTGAAGACGAGAGTTTTTTAAACAATTCTTCATTGGATATACTTGTGGTAACAAATCTTACTACTCCTATTGTTTTCACGGCCCTGGCTGCTATGTAAGCTTTTAAATCATTTTTGGTATGGAAATCGCAGTTTTTAAGAAAAGCATTAGCGTTTATTGTTTGTTCAAACAATACGCTCACTTTATTTTCATTAACTCATTTAATATTTTTCACACCCTTGTCTTCATTTTTGAATAAACTGACAAGCGTCAGTGGATTTTGGTTACCGAGTTTGGTGTCTTTAGTGCTCTCAACAGAAACAGAGTACTCACCCTTGCTGGTGCTTTCAGGGAATACACGTGTGTACCCAGGTTTATAGTATGGTTTATAATACCTATCACTGCGGCAGGATAGCCTCTTTACCTGTTATTTTTACCCATTGTTTACACCTACAAACTAAAATGATTAAACCACATGAATCCCATTAATGCAAAACAGCACTAACTCAAAAAAGGATTAACGATAGTTGAAAAAAAATTTCACTGCACTAGTGATTACGTAAAAAATGTTCCCAAATTTTTGTTTGGAAAAATGTCCTGAAATTCAATAAATTATCAGATACATTGTATTAGTGAATAGTTAAATTCGTAAAATGTATTAACCGAACTTTATCCAGTACTAACCGAACTTTATCCAGTGGAAATGTTCGTTTTTTGTCTTCCACGCGACGTGATCTCAGTCAACATATCTCGCACGTTACAATTGGCATCTTTATAAACAAAAATCACTACAAAAAATCTAAAAATAGTTTAACAAATCTATAAAATTCGCGAATTACTTCTAAACAACTTTAATTTTAATTTTAAAACAGACAAATGAACTGAACAAACCACGAAGTAAACTGACAACTGACATTGACGGTTTACAGTGGTTTAAAAGTTGCAATCTTGCAAACATGGCCGCTGCGATGTATTATACGGCTAAAACAAGAGAGTCAGAGATGTCATATCAACTGTATTCATGTGCACCTACTTTGGGAAGTAGGAAGTAACTTTGATAGTTTCTGCCGCTATTAAAATGTCTTTTTGTTTCTGACGAGCGTTTTGTTTGTACTAAGTTTCACCAGACTGCTTATTACTTCCATGGTTAAAACACACCTCGATTTTTTCTTTTAAACAATAGTCAAAAAAGCGAGGCCCTCTAATTAACATAATTTCATCAGCGCGGAAATCGATTATCGAAGAATCGGTTTTTTATTAATAGAACTTTTATGCAAAAGAACAATCGGTTAAGAAAAAATCGATGAGTCTCATCTTACCTTGAAGCAAACGGTATTTTACCTAGCCTACAATCCGGTTTTAGAAAAAGGCGCAGTACCGTTACAGCTCTAATGAACGTAATAGATGACATTTTAACATCTCAAGACTCTGGGCAAGCGACTGTACTAGTTCTCCTCGATTTTTCTCGTGCATTTGACACAATAAATATTCCTTTGTTGCTGTCCAAATTAAAGTTTTACGGATTTGGCCCTTCCACTGTCAAATGGTTTGAAAGTTACTTGTCAAATCGTACACAACTAGTTAACATGATTAAAGACGACGGTACTCAAACACGGTCAAATCCTTGCACGGTTACAAGAGGCGTCCCCCAGGGATCTATACTCGGACCGCTTATTTTTATTCTGTACACGGCGGACGTCTGTAACATAATTCGTCATTGCAAATATCATCTTTATGCTGATGACATACAAATTTATTTACCACTATCGCCGCATGATCCATCTCCTGCAGTGTCTAAAATTAATCAGGATCTGTTCAATATTGCAAAGTGGGCAAATGAAAACACTCTCGTGCTGAACCCTAGTAAAACTAAATATATTGTTCTGGGATCAAAACGTCAGATAAACCAAACACATAATTATCAACTCGGCTTACAAATTAGTGGCGAACGGGTGGAACGGGTCACAGAGGCCCGAAATCTTGGTTTAATGATGGATGAACGACTTCGATTCGAGAACCATGTGCTTGCGACCACACGTACTCTTTTTTATAGGCTCAAAGTTTTGTATAAAGTGCGTGAATATTTGAGCGAAGAGCTGCGCACTCGCCTCTGTGAGTCGCTTGTGTTATCTCATTTGGGTACGCGGACGTTGTCTATGGCCCCAGACTTCTTTGCCAAAACTAAAAGGATAGTGCAAAGGGTACAAAATGCATGTGCACGATTCATATACAAAATTCCTCCGCGCCACCACGTTACTCCCTTTTTGAATCGCTCAAACATGTTAAAAATGTGTTTAAGAAGGGATCTACATTTCGCAATGTTTCTGCATGGTGTTTTAAAAACAAAACAACCAGAATATCTCTATGAAAAACTAAAATGGCGAAGCCAGGATGCAGATGGTGGTCGTTGTTTAAGGGCTATCAACTGTATTTTGCGTATGGCACAGCATCAGACCGCTGCATTTAGAGGCAGTTACCGTTACTTGGCTACTAAATGCTGGAACAATTTGCCACCCCCTATTAGAAACATTAAGTCTTCAAAATTATTTAAAATTCATTACAAGAACCATCTTTTTCGACAACAAAACTGTGTATTTAGTAGCTAAGTATAATGTATAATATGGAAACCGTTATAACCGTATGATATTTTATTTATGTTTAAATTGTTACTGTATTTTATTTATTTTTTGATATCCATAATTTGTCTTTTATTTATAATTTATTTAATTTCTTTAATTAATTTTCTAATTTAATTAATTTCTATTTTGTTCATGAACGTCGCGGGCACGAGCCAAACTGGGCTCCGCTGAAAACCAGCGCTGTGCAACAGTTCTTGCACAGCATATGCTGAGTCGGCGTCCATTTAGCATCACATCACTCACCTAGTTTTAGTTTTAAGTCTCTATATTCCACCTGTTTTGATTTTTTTATTTATATGTTGAGTGTGTGTTGTCTAAAAAATAAATGTCTATGTCTATGTCTATGTCTAAAAAAATACCGTTTTTTTTTTAAGTTTTTGTACATTTGTAGGCAGTGAATTGGGAATAACACGTTAGGTAACAGTTTGAATAATGTTCGGTTGCTGGTCTTTGTTATTATGGCGATAGCTATCGAGAACAATCTCTCTGCAGCAGCTGAAAATGCCGGTAGCAAAATTTGCTTACACGCCGACTGTCTCAGTTGGGGATAAGCTCCCTCATATCGTCTCCAGGATTCTGAACCGTCTTTTTTTAATCTTATAAGAGGCGCAGTTATGTACAAGCTTTCGTCTTTCTCGAACTTTCGGATAGGGATGCCTTGCTATAACGTTGACCAGTTCTCATAGTCTCGACGAATACTTTATTGTGGGTATCTCAAACGTCATCATTATCGATATTATTAGCTGCCGAAGTTGTTCACGGTGCACAATGCTCAGGTTCGCTCGTTTCTTCAATGGATTGTCTAACGTAGTTTATAGTTCTGTTGAGTGATTGTCGAGCAGCGTGTGGTGCTTGAGCTTGACAGCCTCTAACTATGCGTCTGAAGAATTGTTGCTTGTAGGAGATCTTGAGTTGGAGAGAAGTAACTTAGTCGACAATTGTAGTGGAACTGTATATTGTGTAAAGTATGCTCTATTTATACAAAAATATCATAAACATTAGAGAATGTTAGAGCGCGCTAGCTCCTCGCCAGTTGTTAGTGTGTTGCGGCGAAATATGGCCGCCAGATGTGCGGCCGCGGCGTCCGTGCGGCGCTGAACAAAAGCGCGGCAGCGTCTATTGTCGGCGAATATACAATGACGCTCGTCGCGGGGTGCGTGACGTTGTACAGCGAGTGTTGGCTACGAGCGTCGCGCAGTATTGAGAAGATATTCTTAGGCATTGTTGATGCTGATAAACGTCTTGTTTCTACACAAAACGTCATATTGGTGAACACGTAGATACGGCGATAATTATGTAGTATAGGCAGCTTGGGTACGCACTATGTTGGTAGCTGGCAAGCAGCTACAATTATCGCCAAAGATGCTCCGTCATCAAGGTGTATTTTTTGAAAACGAGGATATAAAAGTGTTGCCGTGGTAAATTGACTAACTTTTCCTATGTGCTCAAATCTTTTCCTTAATTCATTTTATAATCAACTTTTTAATTGGATGGCCAAATCCTTTAGTGCAAAATGTGACGAAAAATCGATTATTAGTCGATTATTTTAAATATTAAAATCGCGTACAAAAACATCGATTACTTTTTGACGTCTCTGATCAAGGTCGTACTGAATTCGTCGGCCATTTTGTTAAAGTTGCTGGCATTTAATTCGAGGCTGTTGTTTTTGTTCCTCTTAAGTAAATATTAAAATTTAAACTTTACAAAGGACAGTCATTGTTTTATATAGAATATTACTGATTTGATTTTGCTTGAATAATTTTGATTAACAACTTGTGTGTAGAACAGCTTGGTGGTGTGGGCTTAGTTTATGCGAATGAAGAATACGCCTGCAGGTTAGTTTTGGAGTTTATGATTGATTTCTTTAATTTGAAAATAGTCTAACTTAGCCGACAGGAAATTAAAAAAAAAATTGTTCGGCGTAAACCTATTTAAGAAGAATGGCTTTAAAAATGACGTATTAGGGACTATTGCTTACAGATTTCCTCTTCTCACCCCCTTATAATACTATCCTGCTCTTCACCCCTACGCCATCCAATACTTCCTTACCTATCACCTCTCCTCTTTATAGTATTCTATGTACATATTTATATATATATTTAAAATTAGTTATCTCACGAATTCCGGATCCGCGGGCCCCGTGTCCGATTAACCTTGACAAGGGTCGGAAAGGTGACATATTGTTTCCATAATTGTTGTTATCTTCCTCAAACTCAAGACTGCTCATTTACAATGTTTGTAGTATTTGTTTCTAATTTATATCGCCTGTTTTATAAGAATATAACAACACAAACGAGACTGAACATTTATTATAGACTTAAAGAATACACTGAAAAAGATAGACAAGTAGAAGTAGTCACAGAAAGCATAAACCTATTAGATTTCTTTTGTAATAATACACAAAAATATGGGCCCCATTTTACTAGCAGAGTAAAAAAAAGGGAAGTTAAGGCTTATTGCCATAGATACAGTAATCATAGAGTAGTGCACAGAGTAGACAAAGTAAATATACTCAACACACCCCCTCAATTTATAGAAGTTTACAACTGTTTAAATTGTTCAAACAAAATACAAATTTATGAATTACAAATTTTGTTATATGTCTACTGTGCATTTTTAACACTATTATAAGCACCTTTTTCAATATTAGTTACATGAAAATATTTATTAAATTAACAGTTGTTTTATTAATTCTCTTAGGATAATAAGAAAGTTAAACAATGAAATATATATAACACAACCATAACTTTTTCAATACAATATTTAAATTAAATCAACTCACTACAAAAATAACTATGTTTCTGAATAGGTAAAGATTTTGTATATATATCAGAGATATTTTCATTTGTAGGTACATATGAGATTGACACTATTTTCTTATAAATTAAATTTTTGATGTAGTGATATTTAATTTCAATATGTTTAGAAGCTTTAGTATTCATCTGATTTTGTATCAATTTTATTGTACTCTGATTGTCAATCAAAATATAAGTTGAAATGATACTAGTACTTAATATATCAGAAAGTCTCCTGATCTGATTGCTTGGATTAAGGACTTTCTGAGAGAACGGTCTTTCCGTGTTGTAGTCGAAGGTTGTTCATCAGACCCAATGACTACTAATGCTGGTGTTCCTCAGGGTTCTGTTCTCTCTGCAACCTTATTTCTGTTGCATGTCAATGACCTCTTGGTCCCCGGTATCCTTTGGTATGCTGACGACAGCACAATTGTGGAGAGATATCTGACCACTGCACAGACCAGTCGAGATCAAGTACAGACTTCAAGAGAGACTATGGTTGAGCGGTCGGATCACGCATTAGAGGTAGTCTCCAATTGGGGAAATGCCAATCTCGTAGCTTTCAACCCCACCAAAACGCAGGCATGTCTGTTCACTGCGAAGAGGAGCCCATTCACGTTGGCTCCCACTTTCCGAGGAGCAGTTTTGGAGTGCACCCACCGTCTTCAGTTGTTAGGAATCGAAATATCAACGAACCTCAACTTCGGCGGTTTCATCGAGTCCAAAGCGAAAATAGCCGCGAGGAAACTCGGAATCCTTGCCAGAGTGCGGCGGTACTTTACACCGGACACTTCTGACTCTGTATAAAGCCCAGGTCCGATCGTGTGTGGAGTACTGCTGCCATATCTGGGCAGGTGCTGCCAATTACCAACTGGCAGTCCTGGACTCGGTGGAGAGGCGTGCTATGAGAATAGTCGGTGACCAAGAGCTTCTGGATGCAAAACTCGATAGCTTGGGTCACCGTCGTAGAATAGCTAGTCTCTCGGTGTTCTATCGAATGCACTTTGGAGAGTGTGCTCAAGAACTGCATGATCTAATACCGCCTTCGCCCTTTTATCATCGGACGTGCAGACACACCGCAGGCATTCATCCCTTCGTTGTCGATCTCCCGCGCATTAGGACTAAGCGTTTCGCTTCGTCCTTCATAATGCGTACAGCGAGGGAGTGGAACAGTCTGCCGGCGTCAGTGTTTCCGTCCAGGTATGATGTGGGGATCTTCAAGAAAAGAGTGAATAGGCTTCTTCTAGACTAGTGCGCTTTACCACCTAGATTACATCGCCTTTTACCATCAGGTGGGATCGTAGTCAAGCACTAGTCTATCCTAAATAAAAAAAAAGTATTCCTTTGATGTGAATAAGTTCACTCATCGCATGTGCTCCAGCTACATACTCAGCTTCAGCTGTTGATAGGGCGGTACATGTTTGCTTTCTTGAAAACCAAGTTATTAAGTTCTCGTCTTGATATATAGCACAGCCACTTGTGCTCTTACGGTCAGTTTTATTAGCTGCCCAGTCAGCGTCTGAGTAGGCTATAAGTTTTGTAAACTCTTCGGTCTTTCTATAAATCAGTCCTTGATGAGAGGTTCCTTTAAGATAACATAACACTCTCTTACTTGCTATCCATAACTCTTGTGAAGGTTTATCTAAAAATCTGCTTAAGAATGATACAGCATAAGTAATATCTGGTCGACTTTTCATAGCAATGTACAACAAAGAACCTATTAATTCTTTGAAAGGCACTTCAATCACCTCTGATGGCGATAGAATGTTCATATTAAAATTAATTTCCATTGGAGTTTTGCTTGACTTGCAATCTTGCATGTGATATTTCTTAGGGGGGGGGTTTAAGATTTTTTATTATTTCTCGAAAGATTATACATCACTTGTGAGAAATAAAACATTTTAAAAGTAAAAAGTAAACAGACAGGTAGAACGTAAAAAATATTGACAAACAGCAGAACTCCGCAATCGTTGATAAGTTAGGGTGCTTATACACTGCAGCAAATTTGACTAGAATAAATATAAAACAGTCCTTTTTTTTTTTTTTTTCTTTAGTAATAATCTTCAGAAATGTGGCGTTTTAGTGAAACCTTAAAAAATTTTGTTTTCAGTTCCTTCAAACTTTTGGGTAAGATGTTATACAATTTTGCACCTTCAAACATTATATTTTTTTGTCCATAGGATCGCGTTCTAGCTTTGCCTATATGTATATTATGTGCTCGTCTCAGGTTACATTGTGAATCGATATATTATTTTTGAAGGATAGATCAGTGTGAATGTCTTTTTAAGTATTTTATGTATTAGTAAGCATGTTTTATATTTTATATATTTGTGGATATATATATAGTTTGTTTCTCTGTATATGATATCGGAAGGTGTTAAATAGTTATAGTGGAATAATACTTTAATTAATTTATTTTGTGTTATTTGTAGTTTATTTAAATTGGTTTTAAAAGCCGATCCCCATACCTCTATCAAATAATCAATATGTGGTTTAATTAGCGTATTATATATCGTGTACCGGACATTCAATGGCATGCATTTGACTATGTTCCGTATACATCCTAACAATGAGGATAATTTTAAATTTATTTTTTTTCTATGTGTGGCTTCCATGACAGTTTACTGTCGAGGGTTGAGGCTAAGTATTTTTCTTTATTTACTTTGTTTATGACTTTGCCATTTATTGTTAGCTGCCTAAAACTTGCGATTTTTTTATTGTTAGCGGAAAAATACGATGTAATTTGTTTTCGCTACATTAATTGGGGCAACAGGTTCTTGAAAAACCACTCTTGTAATATATCAAGGTCATCTTGGGCTTCTCTTAAAATTGAATTTATGTTATGGCCAAAGTAAAAAAGGCAGGTGTCGTCTGCATTTAGAGTGATATGACCTTTTAAGCTAATGTCATGTATGCTGTTATATAAATTAAGAACAGTGGGGACCCAAAATTGACCCCTGCGGGACTCCACAGCGAACTGGCCGGAAGTGCTGACATTTTCACCTATTTTGACTACTTGGCGCGCTCTGTTAGATAAGATTTTATGAGTAGCAGTGCCGATTCCGATAAACCAATGGTCTGAAGTTTACATATCAGTATTTCATGACTTACTGTGTCAAACGCCTTCTTCAAATCAATGAATATACCAACAGCTACATTTCTTTGGTCAATATTGGTTTAAAGTTTTGTTATTAAGTTATTGTTGCAGAAAGAGTGTTTGATTTAGGTCTAAACCGTATTGTTGTTGTGAGAGATAATTATTGAAAGTTAGAAAGTTATCAAGGCGATTATAAATAATTTTTCAAAAATTTTTGAAACAACTGGAAGTACAGAAACGGGTCGATAATTACCAGGGTCGTCTTTTGAACCTGATTTGTAGATAGGTGTAACTTTAGCTACCTTCAATGTGTCTGGAAAAACACCATCCTGAAAGCATCTATTTATACAGTTACTTAAGCATTTAGCGATGTCATTTCTAATGCATTTAATGGTTTTTGTACTAACTCCATCATACCCGAGCTACAATTGATTTTCAAATTATCTATAGCTTTTTTAATTTCTTCGACAGTTGTTGGCTTAAAATGTGTTAATTTACTTGTAGTGTGGTAAGCATAACTTTGAGTATTCTCTACATATTTTTTGTGATATTTAAGTGGAAATTGTTTAGCTAAATTAATACCAACATTTGCAAAATATTCGTTGAAATATTCACAATTTCTTTAGAATCAGTAATAATACCCGCCTCGGTCAGCAATGTATTTGGTACAAAATTGTTTTTAATTTTGTTACTTGACAAATTATTATGAGCTACCACATTTTTGAAGACTTACCATGCAATTTTTAAAAGACTGATAATAATATCTATTCTTTGTTGCTTGGATAAATTCAAAGGTTTTGTTCCTTTCTCGCTTGAACTGTTCTTTTAATTCGGAATTTTCTGGATTTTGTTTATGTTTCTGCCATAGCTCGTTCCTCTTTTCAATTCTATTTAAACTTCCTTATTAATCCAATCTTTTTGTGGAGGGTTCAATAATTTAGTTTTCGTTATTTTACTTCTTTTTATGGCCGATTGGATAACTTCTTCAAGCACATTATATACGTTGCTAGTCGGTATATTTTTCTTGATATCGTTGCAGAGGTTTTCATAATGTACAGCGTCGTTATTTGATTTTAACAACTGATTTTGGCCTATATATTTTATTCAAAGTATATTTGTTTATGGTCTGATAGAGCGGAATCAACAATACCAGATGATGGTCATATTCTCTAAGATTCGTACTGATGTGGTCTAGTATTGTCCTAGTATTCGACGTCTCTCTTGTGCAGAACTTTTTATTAATTTGTTAAGAATTGTGTAACCATTTTCGTTAATTGTTTTTTTTTATAATCATTAATTGTCCGGGTTGTTTTGAGTAAATCATAATTAAAATCTCCAAAAAGGATTGCTCGTTTATGTCCATATAAGGACTGTGAAATGTTTCAATAAAATTAGAATCATTTGTTCTTTCCGGTTTATAAATAACTCCAATATCCAAAGAAAACCTATCCAAGTGATCCATAGATAATGGTTATCGTCCTCACATTTACTTTCTATAAAATTATGTTTCAAGTTATCGTGAACGTAAATTGAAACTCCTCCTCCTCTAGAGTGAGATCTAAAATTATAGTAATGCGTGAACTTAGGTAATCTAAGCCTTTGTGCTTCACTTTCTGATTTATCCATGTTTCAACTAGTACAACAATGTGGATTTTCTGGAAGGATGACAATATACATTTCAATTCATCAAGCTTTCCAGGTTTGACCAAGCTTCTAATATTGGCGTACAGAAAGCACAATGATCCTTTTCTTTGTCTTATACACGAGTAGTGATTAACAGCTTGAAATGTAATATTCTTACAATAATTTTGAGGATGCGATAGTTTAGTGTTGCAATTTCGCTGAGTTGATTTTTTGCTTAGTTTTTTGATTAGTGTTAACGATTTTAGGGGTACCTTTTATGTATTTTATAATTAAGTTATCTTCACCATTGTTTTTTCGGCTTTGTAGTACTTGCTTTAATTCTTTTAGTTGTTGCTGTTGGATAAGATTTTATCCGAAAGTATTTTAATTGAATTGTCTTCACATTTATTCTTATTTTGTAGGATACTCTTTGTTACTTCTTGAGATGAGAATTTCACTTTTAAAGGTCGGTTTTTTGTGGAGAATATTTACCAATACGACGGAAATCGGCTGGATCAGGGCATTGAGGAAAAAATTTCTCAATGTACTACGACTTGTTTAAAGTCCGTAGACGCTCTTTCTTTCGGGTTTTCATTTTTTGCTTCTGGAAGTCCTGTAATAACTAAATTTTTTTCCCTTTGTTGACGATCTTGCATTTCTTGAAGTATATCCTCACATCTAGTTACGTTGTTGCTAACATTGTTAGAAGTTTTCAGTCGTTCTAAACTAGATTCCAATGTAGTAAGTTTTGTTTTGGTGGTAGTGTTGGATAATTGTAATTCTGTTATTTCACATTTAAGCTTATTATTTTCGACAATTAAATTTTGTGTAGTAAATTTCAGGCTTTCCATTTCTTCTTTGATTCCTGATACGTCGGCCGAGATTTTTCCTAACACTTTGCTTTGTTCTTCTAAGAAGCTTTCAACATATTAGTCATATCTTCACGAAAACTAGTAAGTTGTTCAACATTTACAGATTCATGATCAGGTTGTTTTCTTTTCGTAGTTCGAGTTGTGATTTTTCTTGCATCGGATTTTTCGACATTTATCTTTGATAGATCGGGTCTTGAACTGTCACTCCTTGGCGATTGTTGAGGCAAATTCATTATTATGGAATTATATAGATAATTATTAAATGCGAAGTATTACTCCAGTGTATATGCGCCTTAATAAAAGTATTATTTCTGTAGAAGCGGGTATGCGTAACTTATATACGCACGCGAAGCGCATTTAATGTATGTTATTTTATTTTTACACTAATTCGCTGTTGGGTATTCAACTACGAACCACTACACAACGCCACTTTCAATGTTTTCTGCAATAAGCACTAACTTATTTGTTCTATTGTTTAAATTTAGTCATGATCACTGAGACGACTTTAACGATAACGGTTTGCACGTCCACTCAGCCTGCCTGCGCGCAAACTTCGTATTCTATTTCTCTAAAAGTCATTTGATCATTTCTGTTTGTCTTATTTCTAAGCTACCTTCTGTTCTTGTTACTTCTAATCCTAAATAATTATGTACTTTTCCTAAGTTCTTTACTTTAAATTCCTTTTCTAATTCCTCTATCATCTCATTGTTATTTCCAAGGTATAAAATATCATCCACATAGATTAATATCCAAATCTTTCCTTTTCCATATAAACATAAATCATGCTGTGATTGTACAAAACTTTTCTGAGTTACAAAATAGTGAATCTTTGGTTCCAGCATTTAGGTGCTTCTTTTAATCCCTACAAAGCCTTTTTAAGTTTTAATACTTTTTTTTCACTAATTTCCATTCCTTTGGGACATTTGATATTGACATTATCAATTAATTTTCCATTTAAGAATGCTGTTGTTACGTCCAATTGGTTTAATGACAAATCTAGTTGAACTGCTAAATTCATCTTTAATCTGAGGCCCTAGCACGAATATCTATCGAAAATGTATTCGAATCGTTATCGAATTATATTGTATGAGATTTGTACAGCGCCCCTATCGTACGTAAAAGGAACTAATTTTGGTAGCACGAACAACTTTCGTATCGCATTCGTAACGTAACGTAAACGATACTCGATACTTTTGAACCACCAACGCTATAATTGCGAGCACGAACGCTGTTTTGACGTACGGTAATGTAAATACCGCAGGCTGGGTATCGAGTATTCGTCGAAACTTTATTCACTTAAAATTTGTTGGTGAGAAAGGTTTCGAAAAGTGTTAAAATATAATTTTATCCGTGTTTTTATTTTTTAAGTTAATTTATATAAATAATAGTGTTTTCTTGTTACTTTAGTAAGTTTTTATTTACAATTTATTTTAATTAATTTCTCAAAATGCAAAGACCACCGTTGTACGAGCATAGCCCTTTATATTATTTTGTTGCTGCAAGTTTACTTGAAAATGAAGAATATTCATCAAGAGAAGTTAGGTAAGTACCGACCTCAATCAATCGTGTTATATTGTTATATTTTTTAAACATAAATTGAGAATGAATTGAATATTTATAAAATAAAATTGTAAAAAAAATGTTTTGATAAGTAAATCATACGATTGTGTTAACGATTATTTAAATGATAAAGATGTGTGGAAATAAATGGCGCTGATCAAGCAGTATGTGTCAGTATGAGTAAGACATTTAAAAATGAAGATGACAAAAAAAAATTATGTGTATATAGCCCACTGAGTTTCTTGTTCTTCTCAGGTCCGTGGCATTTGTTTTGCGAATGGCTGGTAGATTTTGACGTTCAATAAGTGAACTATTGTTCCCATGTTGAATAAAAACTTTGACTTTGATTGGTTTTATTACTTATAGAGAAATTACACACAGTTGCTCTGAGAAAGAAAAATAATCCTGTGGATATAATTGACAAAGAATTCAAAAATAGATACCGTTTGAATAAAGAATCATTTAAGTTTCTTTGTAATCAACTGTAATTTATTAATATTCTTTACAAATATTCATACTACGTTAAATTTATTTTAACTAAGTTTTTTAATTATTTCCAGGTGATTTTGGTTATCCACAGCGACCCTGGTTAATGACACCAATTTTAAATCCTTTAAAGAGAACTCCAGCTTATAAATATACAGCAATTCATGGAAGGACCAACATAGCTATTGAAAATACCTTTGGGCAACTAAAAAACCGATGGTGTTGTTTGTGTAAGAATCGCACATTACATTATGCTCCAGTAAAATGTGCAAAAAACAGCATGCTGTGTGTTGCACAACTTAGCCATTGAGTTCAACATACCGGAACCAGAACCAGCAGAGATTGAAAACCCAAATATGGCTATAACAATCTCTGAAACATATTTTCCAAGAGAATACTACAGGAGATGGGTTAATTGGGGGTAATAAGAAGTATTTTAATAGATAAAATTAATAGACTTCATACATAATTATACTTTAGTTTATGAATTTTGTAAAAAAATACAGTAATTAAATATTAAGCTTAATTTAAGACTTTCTCTCCATAAACCTCACAAAAGCTTCCATTGCCTCTTTCATAAATTCCAGCCATTGATCCTGCATCCGTTGCTCTTAATCTCTCTGTCTTACTCTTTCTTGTACCTCAAATTGTCTAACTCTTGACCGATCTCTCTCTAATCCCTCATATACCCTATCCCGCTCTGAAGCATACTCCTTTGCCTTACTGTCCATGTCTAAAAGCATTTAGTCAAATCTCGTTTTCTGTGGCAGAGGGTGCCACTCCTCTTCCTCACTAATGACTGGAGCGGGAGCCTCAGTAGGTGGCAGAGGAGCCACTGTTGGTTGGCTGCTTGTGCTCGGAGTATTCCAATTTATAAAATATTTCAATATGTAATTAGCCACTTTATACATTTAGTCTCATTTAGGTTATCATAGATATCATAGCTGTGATATCTGTAATGAAACGACTCGCTCGATCAAACACTGCTTTATTTTTTCCTCCACCCACATACATTTTTATTATTAATATTTCTTTTAATTACCGCCACCATACATATGTAACATGTTCCCCTTAAAAAAAATGAAAAAAAAAAAAAAAATTACAGACTATAGTATTAACACAACATTGGATGGATATACAGATACACCAGATAATACAGTATATATATATATATAAATTTTTTAACATTGTTTACTATTGCATGTCATTGTTTTTTGTTTGCCATTTTCTTAATCATTTCTTTAGCCTTACGTGCCGCTTCCCTCGTTTTATTTAAATCATCATCACCGACATGTAAGTCCTTTGAATGTTTGCCATTGCTGTTTGTGTCCTGAACTTCTTTTCTGCTATTCCAAACGTGAGATGCCATGCCACATTCTTCCCCTGTTTCTGCAGAATCTTTTGTAATAGCTCTTGATATGTTAACTTGTGATGGCTCATTCATATTTGAAATAGATTCTGGGTCTGGCGTTTTTATAAGATGTCGCCTGTTGCGCCTAAATACTTTGCCATTCTTATCTGTCAAAAGATAAGATCGAGGCTCATTTGCTCTTTTGTTCACGACCATACGCCTTCTGCTGTGACCATCAGCAACCACTACATTGTCACCTGGCTCCAAGTCTGACAGGCGGTGAGAGTGCGCGTCGTAATAGCGCTTGCTGCGTGCACGTTATGACCGATGTTCTTGTAGTCTTGACTATTGTTCCGTTCTGGACGCAACTTTTCTTCGAAAATAGGTAAACGCGTATTAAGCCTACGTCCCATCAGTAATTGCGACGGCGCTGCTATGTTGCCTCTTGGTGTCGCTCTTAAATTTAATAAGGCTATATGAAAGTCTGTATTAGTGACTAAAGACTTTTTTAATATATTTTTGATTGTTCGGACCGACCTTTCAGATAACCCGTTAGATTGAGGATAATTTGGAGAACTAGTTACATGTTTAAATCCCCATTTGGTACTAAATCGCCTAAACTCCCTTGAACAATATGCAGGTCCGTTATCTGTAACCAACTCGAATGGTATGCCGTACCGTGCAAACTGTTCTTTTATAGCTAATATTACACTATTGGAACCTATGTTTTGTAATGGAGAGAGACACTTCAATGAAATTAGAAAAGTAGTCAACTAATATCAAGTAAATATTTACGTCCCAGTTCAAAGATATCTGAACCTACTTTTGCCCATGGTAAATCGGGAACCGCATGCGACATCAACGGTTCGCGCGCGGGCCGCGCGGCGTGCTCCGCGCACGTCCGGCACGCGCGCACCGCCCGCTCCACGTCGCGCGTCATCCCGCACCAGAACATGACGTCACGCGCCGCCGTTTGCACCGCTCTATACCTAAGTGACCCTCATGTACACGACCTATCATTTCACCACGCAGTGCCTTGGGGATGTACACCAGGTTATCTTTTAATATAATTCCATCAATATATTCCAATGTCTCTCTATGCTGCCAATGTAGACGTGCTATGTTATCAACGTCCGCCTTGCTTTTCGGCCAGCCTTGGAGCATATAATGAATAAGAATTTTACATTCCTCGTCTGCTTGAGTAGTCTCTCTTATTTCACTCAATCTATCCTTGCTAAACCTCACATTTTCAATCACAAAACAGGATTGTTCTTCTATCTCGTCAGATATTTTATCTTGCATTAACTCTGGCAGCGCTGCACGAGACAAAGTATCCGCTACAAACATATATTTGCCTGGTTTATACACAACCACAAAATTATATCCCTGTATACGAAGCATCATCCTTTGTAACCTAGCAGGGACAGCATCGAGGGGTTTTTTAAATAGTGCTTCTAATGGTTTGTGATCAGATTCAACTACCACGTCAGAACGACCAAAGACATATTGGTGAAAGCGCTCTAACGCAAATACAATCGCAAGCATTTCTTTTTCAATATGTGCGTATTTGCGTTGAGTGTCAGTGAGGGTGGCGGAGGCGAATTCTACCGGCCTTCCGTTCTGCAACAGCACGGCACCCAACGCGGGCTACCGATACCACCACTGGCGCAGAGCCCTCATATAACGCAAGAACCGGTGCTTCACATAACGCGGTTTTTAATTTCAACACCACTTGGTCATGTATGCTATCCCAGGCCCACACGGAATCCTTTTTCAGCAGTGATCTGAGCGGCGATGCAATTTCTGAAAAATTGGGAATAAATTTTGACAAATAATTTACCATGCCTAGAAACCGTTCAAGTGACGTTCTGTCAGTTGGCACTGGCATCTCCCTTACGGCTCTTAATTTGCTGTCATCAATATGCATGCCGCGTGCACTAAATGAATGTCCTAGATAAGTAATCTTCTCAACGCAAAATTCACATTTCTCTTTATTGAACCTGATTCCTATCCGTCTTGCCCTTTCCAGCAATGCTTTTAATCTATGATCATGTTGTTCTCGAGTAGACCCCCACACGATTACATCGTCTATAAACGAGTCCACACCGTCCAAGTCCTCTAATAATTGACGGATCTTCGCGTGAAAAACCTCGGATGCTGAATTAATCCCATAAGGTAGTCGCAAAAATTGGTACCGACCAAAAGGAGTACCAAAGGTGCATAAGTCTGCACTTTCATCATCAATTTCTATCATCCAAAACCCAGATCTAGCATCTAACTTACTAAAGAAACAAGCACCTTGTAATTTTGTAGCAATCTCCATGACTGTTGGCAGAGGGTGACGCGCGCGACGGATCACCTGGTTCAATGGTCTCGGGTCAAGGCAACACGTAGCTCTCCATTCTTTTTTGGAGCAACAACAATAGCATTCACCCAGGATGTCGGGTGTGTGACTTTTCTTATGACTCCCATATCTACCATAATATTTAAGTTTTTAACAACTTATCCCTTACCCCAATTGGAATTTTCCGTACAGGACAAACAGAAGGCGTCACGTTTGGCTCTAACACTATTTTATATTTTCCTGGTAGTTTACCTAATCCTTTAAAGAGATCGCTATAGCTATCAATGTTTATTGTTAAAGAAAAATACGTTTTATTAAACCCAACTCCTCACACGCGTTTTACCTAATATACTCTGACAATCGTTAATAGTAATGATAAAAGTGAGCGAATACAATTAATTTTTGTAACAAAACGATATTAAGCATGTGCCCACAATAGATAACTGATTGCCACAGAACGAAGTGCCCTTATGGTGCTACTTGCTAAATTACATCTGTTATAACCTAAATCAAGAAATTTTTTCATAGACATAACATTTAGATCGGATCCGGTAAATCTAATTTAAGATAACTCTTGTACCATCTCGGGCTAAATATAATGATCATACCACTTACTGGCTACTGTCCCTTACGGTCTGTGTTCTGTCGAGCGTTGAAACGTAGAGCTGATCGTCGTAGTCAATATCATCACTTAGTTCAAACACTTTTCTCTCTCGCCTATTAGGACATCTTTTTCTGTAATGCCCTATTTTATTACACCATAACACTGAGCACGCGATGCCGACACATTTCACCACTATCACAGTAAGCCGCGCCGCACGCGTTGCACTCGCGCGCAGCGCCGGCCGCGCCGCGCCACCGCGGCGTGTTCACGCGCCGTCCGCCCGCACCGCGCGCACCGCGCGGGCCGCGGGTGAAGTCGCCCTGCCCGCCGCCGCGCCCGCGCCCGCGCCGCGCCCCGTACACGACGGCGTCCACGATCTGGTGCCCCGACCCGGCTCCGCTGTTCTCATGTGACTTTGTCACTTCAATATGACGATTTCTTCATTAACAATCTCGCTCGCTTGACACTTTTAATCGCCTTATCAAGCGTAAGTTCATCAGTTCGTACAGCCTGTCACGGAGAAGTATCGCGAATACCACCTACGACCGGTCTTTATTCTCATCTTCTAAATGTTCGAATTCACAAAGTTGACTTAATACCTTAATGCCGTGACGTAATCGTTTATGCTCTCGTCTACTTCTTGGTTACGAGAGAAAAATTTAAATCTCGCCATAGTTGTATTTGGCTTGGTGATGAATGTTCATCAAATTTTTTTAATAGCTTTTCAATACTGTCACGGTCTTCCTCTTTGGTAAACTTAAAGGTGGAATAAATATCATATCCTTCCGGACCATCAAGTTTCCGTATAACTGGCTTGAACTTCGGAAGATTCTTTGTGAACTCCCGACGCCTTGAGAAATAACATAAACTGCTGCCGCCATTTACGCCACGCATCCGTCCGACTGACTGGCCCGCCATCAAGGGTCAGCTCTGCAGGCGGTCTTGCGTGTTCCATTATAATTTAACACTTTACTATCTTATTTAACTATTTCACTGCAGTAAAACACTAATATAACAGTATTACATTGCAAAATATCTTAAACACCGCTGTCACCATGTAATGAAACGACTCGCTCGATCAAACACTGCTTTATTTTTTCCTCCACCCACATACATTTTTATTATTAATATTTCTTTTAATTACCGCCACCATACATATGTAACAATATCCTTCTCATTTTATGGTTTATGTAAAAAGCTACAGTATTAAGAAACAATAAACTTCAATAAATCTAAAATTAAATGTGCTATTAACCTATTTCTGGTTCCATTAAAATAACTCTTGCATTTGGCCTCTCAGTTTCAACTTAACAAGTTTCTGAATTTTTTTCCTGAAATAAAAAAATATTACTTACTCTATTCAATATTTATTGCACAATTGAAATGTAAAGTATAGCTTATGATCCCTTCTCACCTTAATTAACAAACAAACATTAAATTAGATTTTCTAAACAAGAATGATTAATAACGAAGTCAGTAGATTCAGTCAAGTGCTTCAGCAATAAAAAATAGCGTCCCTTGAGTTAACACTTCACATACCTTACGCCATTTGTAAGGTATGTGAAGTATCTTAGCATCTCCTGGAGAATCGCTATTTAATATACACGTTAACTTTTTCCACTTCATCTGTATAAAATTGCGACCTCATGGACTTGATGATTGCGCCTGATGGTTTTGATAAATCTGCATTTCTGGAATATAAATATTATGGCACATTACATAAATGTTGACTGAAACAATTGCGATAATAAAACTTTTCTAATAAATTAGAACTTTTTAAATACTTACGCTTCCATAAATTCTACCATTGTAAAATATTATAAGTGGCTAGTTCTCACATTTAAATAAATCTAAAATACTCAATAAAAGCAAAGAAACACTTTTGCTCTTCACAAGAACTAAAGTAAACATAAACAAACAGCCTCGGCCGATGTCAAACGGAGTCGTTCGGAACACGATTTTTTTTTTTATATCCAAGACTTTATTCTTTCGATTTTAATGTCATATCATGTTCCTAAATATATTTCTTCATATGTACTTCACTTTACATGCACTAGTTAATTATTTTTTAAATAAATAAACCGTAAATTCAAAAGTTTAGAATAAAATTATAAATTGGTTAAGCTTCGGAACGTACCATTCATTCCATATTTTACTCATTTCATTCCACAAGGTCGTCCCTATTTTCGATATGATGACGTCACTAACGTATTCGAATCGAGCTGACGATAGTTGTCAAAATGTTGTTCGTGCTGCCGACTATCGACGTCGTATCGAGGGCTCGATACGTTATATATCGATAATTCGATAGATATTCGTGCCTGGGCTACTGATAGTTGACAATTTGGCTACTGGAGCATAATGATTATCATTGTTTTGTTCTTGAAAACCTTTCGCTACTAATCGAGCTTTCTTGGCTCCATCTTGTTTCGTTCTGAATACCCATTTTGTGTCTATTGCTTTACTTCCCCTTGGTAATATAGCTTCTTCCCATGTCTTTAATTTTACTTGTGACTTTAATTTTGTCTTTATTGCTTTTACCCAATCTTTGTCATGAATTGCATCTTCATATTCTTGTGGATCTCCTGATAAAAGACAGTAAGGTATATTTAGATCATATTCTTGTAAGTCTTTTGGTTTGCGAATTTCTCTTGCTGTTCTTGTTATATATTTCTGCATATTTACTCTAGCTTTTTTATTCAACTTTTCATTTTCTTCTTCATCTTTTTGATTATTCTTTATTAGTTTTATCAGGTATTCCATTGTATTGCATGTTCTCATCATTCTCACCTTAGGTATACTTATCTCTTGGTCATCTTCTGTGTCCTTCTCAGGATCTTCCTTTTGTATTAATTCATCTTCATAGTATCTTTCTCTATTTATGTTATAATTTTCTTCAGTTTCCTTGAAGTTAAATTAAGTTTCATAATTTTTTTTTTTATACTACTTTGCGATGAGACGAGCAAGACGTTCACCTGATGGTAAGTGATACGCTTGTCCATGACAATGTGGTGCTAGTTAAGATGTTCTTACCTCTTGTGACACTATAACTTTAATACTTGTAGGGTCCCATAGACGATATCCATTTGGGCTATATCCTATGAATCTTTCTTTAGCTCTTTGTAAAAGTTTATCCTGTTTTGGCATGATATGAACCCATGATTTTGATCCAAAATATCCTAAGTCTTGTCAAGTCTTTGTCTCCAAACATCTTCTCTGTTGGAGTTTGAAAATTGATAGCAGACGATGGACATCTGTTGATTTGATAGACAGCGCATCACACTACTTCACCCCATAAAGTTTTTGGTAAACCAAATTCAATTAACGAAGTCCGTGCTCTGTTATAAATATTCCTGTTCATGCGTTCTGAAACTCCATTTGACTGTGGGCTATCTGGCAAAGTATACTGTTGAACAATTTCCTTATCTTTGCAAAATTTATTTAGTTTTTCATTTTTAAACTCACCACCATTATCACTTCTGATTTTCTTGACTTTACATCCTATTTGTCTTTCCATTCTACTAACATATTCCATGAGCCTATCTGTTGCTTCACTTTTTCTTTGTAATAAGTATACCTCACAGACATGTGTGTAATCATCTATAATTGTATGATAATATACCTCACCTGTAGATGTAGGAATATTTACCGGTTCTGATATGTCTGTGTGTATGAGATCTCCTATATAATTTGATCTTGGCCTGAGTGTTGTAGAGAATGGCAATCTTGTTGATTTTCCACATTTGATATTCCACATGGTTTTTCTGAGATAGGTAATTTCAATAATTTTAAGTGTTTTCTATTAGAATGTCCTAACCTTTTGTGCCATAGACCTTTATCACTATTTGTTGAATAACATTTCTCTGAGTTTAGTGTAAGATTGATTGCATACAGACTATTAAGCATGGTACCATAAATTATGTCACTTCCTTTAGCAATTGATACAGAATTTTTATGAAATCTGACAGAATTTCCTTTGTCTAATAATTTTTTAACAGACAATTAATTGTGTGATAATCCCTTGACAAGTAATGCTTCTATTTTTATAGGCAAGTTATTATATTTTGCATTTAAAATCCCTTTTTTACTTGTAAACAAATATTGGCAACATAAATTTTAGTTTTCAAATATTCAATGTTTGACATGTACTATTCATAACTAGCGGTGTAGCGTTTACAGCAATCAAGACGTGAATTTTTAGCAAAATTAAAGGCAAGTAAATCAGCCTTCTCTTTTGCCGAGTTTCCCAGCGAACCATCGGGCTTAATCAGCGGAGGCAGTGAAGGCCGGCAAAAGTTCGTCTCGACCGACTTGGCTAGAGACCAGAAAGCTCGGCTGCCACACGGCTGGGCAGAGAGCTTCGCGCCATTGCGTTTTATTCGGTAGTGGCGAGCTCGCCGTAATTGCTTTTTGTAGGACTTGGCGTCACGGTTAAAGGCTTTCTTCTTGGTGGTAACATCCGGAGTTTTGCGGGTTTTAGCACTGACCCAGGCCAGAAAAGCATAGTGTTTTCGCTTTTCCGCCTTAGCGCATTCGGGCATTGAACCGGGGTCGCGCTTGGGAACCAGTAGATACATCCGTATACGGTATGAAAGTATTCCATACCTTGTCGTACCACGTCGGTTACGGCATCCGCGCATCTCGACGGATCGTCAGAAGAGAAGCAAATTGCCGCCAAGGATAAGATGCGAAGAAATGCCGCATTTCATCCCAATCTGCCAACTTGTAGCGCCATATTCGTCTGACCCCATGTGTGTCGAGGTTAGGAGGAGAATAGGTCGCTACAGATTTCACCACACAGTGATCGGAAGTCCTTAGCGGGGAGGAAACTACCACTCTGTATCTGATAGGATCTGTTGTCAGCAGAAGGTCTAAGCAATTCGCAGTGTGGCCCTCTACATCGGGTACGCTGGTTGCTTCTTTAACCAGTTGGGAGAGGTTGTGCGATATAGCAAACTTTCTTTCTTCTCTCCCTGCACAGTCGGTTTTTTGGTAGGGAAATAGCCAATGTTCGTGGCAAGCGTTAAAGTCACCTAGAAAGACCAACTGTGCCGATGGGTACCGCAGCTGAGCCTCATCCGCTGTCTCACTGAGGTGTTCAAACAGCCGAGTCGTTTCCTTATCACCGCTGTGCGAACGGTAGACGCAAGAATAGATGATTTTTTCCATGCCTGTGTCCACCATCGTCCAAAGTGTAGAAAAGGTGGGGTCTTCAAGATGATGGAGACGCTGACAACAAATGTCTTGGCGGACGTACATGCAGACTCCGGCACGCGGTTGGAAGTGGTGCTCCAAAGAGTATCCTGGGTAATCCAGGTACGCCGCATCAAGAGGCTCGCGTATTTTGCGTCCCGGCAAAAAAATAAGTTGGCTTGGCAGTTTCGAGATGGTGGTGGACTGCATCGAGATTTGCAGTGCTGGGGGGGCCCCCCGGGCCCCTGCCTCTGATGTTTGTGAGGTGCACTTTAGTGGAGAGGACGTGCAACCGCTGTTGAGACTTATTTTTCTTTTTGACCATTTCATGTGTTAGAGTGAATAGGAAGAGGGAGGAAGTTGAACGATGCACTGCAATGAAATCCCAACGACACAGTTGGCGGTGCAACGCTAGAGGGAGCCTGGTCTGGAGACTGCGGGGACGCCCGAACCCCCCCAGAGATCGCCATCGGGTCCTCTCGCCCGGTCGCCAACCGGCACGATGGGGCCACTCTGGAATTTTTCACAGTTGGCGGGGCAGCCTTTCGCAAGTGGCTTACTCGCTACTTGGGCCCCCTACTATCTGCGGTCGGCCAGCGGAGAACCGTGCTTCGGATCCCGCTACCCTCCTCGAACAAGCACCCAGCGCCACAACCTTTAATGCGCCATACCCGGATTTCAAAATACAGTGCAACTGTACGGACCCAACCCCCTTGTGGCAGTCTATCGCCGCCACTTGTTGCGACTACACGCTCCTTTTTTTTGCCGGTTAATTGTCTATCTGTACATCGATTCGAATATATATCTGGTTGTTTCGAGTCTAAAACTCCTTGAATACTTGGAGTATAAATTTATATATCAATACAACTTATTTATGTATAAAAGTAATTCTGCATAACGCGTGAGAGTGTCAAAATCTTGGCATTTTCGCGTCTATCTCGCTCTAGGCCGGGCGGCGTTCACCCCTGACCGGCCCCTGCATCGTTGTTATTTGAAAATATCGACAAAAAACGCGAAAAATCGCCCCCTCACCCCCCCTTTCTAGGCTAGGTATATTGATTTTTGCCTCCCGCCGAAACCGTTTTTATCACATAACTCGTTCATTTGTGGGTCGATTTTGAATCTGCTTCGGTCAAAAGGTCCTGCTGGGGACTCCGCGAATTCCCAGTGGGGTTTGAACGACCACAATAACTCTGCTCAATTTTTATTTAAGAAAGTGTGGTTTTTTCGGTCTGAAAATCTGCCTTTCTGCTCATATCAGCACATTGCGTTACATTCACTTACTTCTGCAGGTACGTACCTGTTCTGCCCTTCCCTACTCACCTCCTCATACCATTCCCGCAGCCGCACGGCACCCCCTGGGAAAGAAATAACCTTTAATCAATAAATTACCCTCTACATTCACCAAAATGATACACAGTCCTGTCAAGAAAGCGGCAAGCCCGCCTAAGCAGCCTTCAAAGCCTGACCCTGTTATCCCAACATCTGACCCTAACACCGTACAGCCCACGGAGCCTGTCAAGGCACGCGGAGCTAAGGGAACTAACCCCAAACCTATTGCTCGGGATCAGGGCTGCAGCAACCTGAATAACCCGAACAGAGTTCAACTGAATTCGACCTTTTCCATAGACTGCGCTTCCCCTCGACCGTCAAACAGAAACGTAGACTTCGACGGTATAGCTGCCGCTGCTGGTGAGCTCTACCGTGAAATAAGGAGCCAATTACAGGCATCCGGGAACATCAAGGCCACCATCAAACATACGGTCGTGGAAAATACTCAAGCCCTTTACACTATAGTAATGAGGCTGGTCAAAGCAGGTATTTCCCTGAAGAAGGAAGTGGAGGAATACACCGATGAGGCTAAATCTAAGAAGCACGAAGAAGAAGAGGAGGAAAGAAACGACTTAAAACAAATAAAGGAAGCAGTCTCCAAGCTAACCACGAAAGTCGACCAACTGCAAAAAGGAAAGCCCCGCCTCTCCGCGGATTAACACTACATACGCGGCGGCTACTGCAACCCCTTCTGCGACAAGGGCTCAGGGAAGGAAAACTTCTGGACCTTCTATAGTCGTTTCATCAAAGTCCGGTGAGATGTCGGGGCAAAATGTTCTTGAATCATGGAGGAAGAACGTCTCCTTCCGTAAGGAGAACTTTGCCCCGACATCGACCCGTATTATTTCCACCAACAAAATAATTGTCGAATTTGAGAATCGCGAACAGTGCGACAAAACCCTTCAAAAACTGGAGGCATCCCACGAAATCAAGGGCGAGCATTCCAAAATGCTCCGCCCGATGATCATACTCAAGGGTGTCGGCAGAGAACTCCCTCCTGAAGAACTTGTGGATGTCCTTCGCAGCCAAAATGAGGAGATTTCGGAGAACTGCAACGATCCCTCAGACCTCACGCTCAAGTTCACAAGACGAAACAGGAACGAAAAACTATATAACGCGATCCTCATCACCACCCCTAGACTCTGGAGTTGTATCACTAAAAAGGCCCGACTGAATATCGACCACCAGAAGGTGCACGTCGAAACATTCACCCCACTGCTGCAGTGTTTTAAGTGCCTCAACTACGGGCACACTAAGAAGCACTGCCGGGCCGTAACCGAGATATGCTCCCACTGCGCCTCCGAGGGGCATACCTATAAGGATTGCCCCAATAAGTCAAATAAAGAAACCACCAAGTGCTTTAACTGCGTTGCCAAAAATACCAAATTCAACACTTCAACCAACACCAAACACTCAGCAACGTCGACGTCTTGCCCCTGCCATAAAGCGGCCGTCGACAGTATCACCGTCAAAACAGACTATGGCTGTTAATATTACTCCTTCGCAATCTAACCCTACTAACAGGAAAAAATGGCAACGCATACCCTAGAAAAAAGCATAATGATCAAATAACATTCGTACAATGCAATCTAGCTCGGTGTTATAATGCGCAAAACGAGCTGTACGAATTTCTCGACGATGAGAAGACCGACATCGCCTTTGTAAATGAACCATACGTTGGCGCTGGAAACTGTGCACGGCTATCCTGATTACTCGTTCACCAATTCCCAACCCAGACTGAACACACCAAATCTTGTATCTTGGTCAGGAAGGATTAGGCAGCACGATCGGGCTCCTTCAATATTCGTCACCAAACATATGCTCTATACACTTAATACTAAGCGCCGAAAATGATCCTTACCTGCGTATATGTGGAACCCCGCGTGGATGAAAAGAACACGGCTAATAAAACCAACAAAGTGACTATCTACTTACCTCTAACGCGATGCTACGCACCTTCTTGCCGGGGACCTCAACGGATGGCATCCGACCTGGGGCTCGACCACTGAAAATAGAGAGGAAAAGATATCTCCCACCTATTGCTTGCACATAACATCTGTGTGGCAAACATCGGCTGCGAACCCACTTACGAAACGGCAGCAAATGGGAATATCCTCTTGACTCTATCTAACCTTACCATTCCGATGCATCGCTGTCATATCGCCGACTGGAAAGTGGCACATCATGTGATGCCCTTCTCGGGATCACCAGGTTATACCTCAACTATAATTAAACCAAAATAACATTAACAATAACCGTAAAACCACTACCTTTAAATATAACACAAATAATATCAAAGATTGGACACCCCTGAAAGATAAAATAAAAGAAAAATATTATAAAACAAACTTCCCGAAATAATCATAGAAGAACTGCAGCCGCAAACTCTCCAAAACTTCATCGCCGAGATCACTGGATCATCAGACCTGCACCAATACTTACCTCGATCCTCTGGAGGCAGAACGAGCCACTGGTGGACCGACGAGCTGGAAAACCTGAAACAAAAAGTTTTAAATAATCATAGAGAATTAAGTAAACTTAAAAAGAAAAATCTGCCTCTGGAAGAAGCCTTAAAAGTTAAAGCTGAGATCAAGAAATTATATGCAGAAAAAAATACGCTCCACCTCGACGCAGCACTTCAGGGAATTCTGCAACAAACAGGGGAAAGAAGACGTCTGGTCTATCACCAACAAATTATTAAAAACAAGAGCTCAGATCAGACCCCCTAGCACTATACTCACTCCGTCCAACATCCTTACCACAACAGCACGGAAAACTGCACAGGCATTTCTTGACCACTTCTTCCCTGAAGACACTCCTGATACTCTCCCCTCGCATACCGCGCAGCCTCTTTTGTCGGCGTGATCCCAGTACTCATCAGAAAGAACCTCCATTCACCACAGAGGAAATCATTAACGCGCTCAGAGAGATGAACCCGCAGAAAGGTGGCCCGGACGATGTCCTCACCACAAAAAAAAGCCCCCCCCCCCTCGGACATCTGGCTCTGCTTTGCCGAATGCTTACCCGACGTAATAACTAACATCATGAACAGATGTCTAACTCTAGGAAAATTTCCTGAAGCATGGAAAGCCGCCTTCATAAAAATTATACCTAAAACCTAACAAAGCAGACATATTCCACCCTCACATCCTTTCGACCTATTGTAATCGTTCCTGTTTAGGGAAGGCTCCTTGAGAAACTTATTTTCCAAGACTTAACCACCACCTAAACACCACTAACAACTCTAACCCCAAGCAACACGCCTTTAACAACAATGCTCTACCATCAAGGCTCTCCACAAACTTATAACAAGTGGGCCATCAAAAAGGCGAAGGCAAAATCACTCCAAGTAGCGATTGTGTCGCTAGACATCAAGGCTGCATTTGACAAGCATGGTGGCCTGCGTTCTTACGGAGACTACATCTCGTCAAGTGCCCCCCGGCAATATTCATAACATTCTGCTTGACTACCTACGGGACAGAAAAATTTACCATCAACGTCGCCGACCCACCGGATCAAAGCCTATGACTCGCGGGTGCATCCAGGGTTCTGTCTGTGGTCCCATAGTATGGAATTAATCCTGGATGATCTACTTGAGATCGAGCTCCCTGAAGGCTGCACCATCCAGGCCTATGCGGATGACGTCACCCTCCTGGCTACACACAAAAACGCTGATACGCTATCTTTAAACATCAACGAAGCGCTGGCTAAAGATTCAGCAATGGTGAGAGGCCAATAAGCTCTTTTTGTTCCTGACAGATGGAGGCACTATTTTTACAAGGAAGGCTCAACAAAAAGTCCAAATCCTTATGAACAAGGCTCATAACACCCAGCACTGAGACCAAAATCCTCGGCGTGACAATTTATACCAGACTGACTTTATTAAGCACGTCGCCAACGTAATAAACAAATCTAAACTAATCTACAATAAACTTACCACTTACATCGCCCCTTGGGGCTACCACACCATAAACTTCGATACCTATACCGTCGGTAATTGAGCCAATCATCTGCTACGCCGCATCCATCGGTGAACCACCTCCAATATAAAATCACTAAAAAGCCGTCTTCTGTCCCTCCAGCGCGGATTCGCGATTAAAATTATCAGAGGGTTTAAAACAATTAACACACAACGCAATCGCTCTCTCTGGCCTCTTACACCACGATGAAAAGCTCATCAGATGGCCACATCAACGCTCAGACTGTTAGGACTACAAGTTCCTGCCAACTGACATCACCCTTGAACGGCCAACTCACTCGCCGACCTTATTCACCCGCCGGATAGAGACTAATCCATATCTGGACGCACACTCCAGAGTCTGAATTAACAACTTAACCTCACCCACATGCTTCTTCGCATACACGGACGGAAGTAAACCTATGGACTGGTGGGAGCGGCTCCGTCATACACCACCGACAGGCCGTACACCACCAGACAGGATCAAACTTTCACCCTTCAAAACACACCGATTTCCAGGCATAGATGACTGCAATCAGTCATCTATGCAGCTGGGTACAACCAAATTAAAGTTAAGGCACAAATTTATATCGGTACAACTCCCAATCGTCCCTCGAGGAATCTCAACCATACAGCACCAACAAAAGTGCAACCTCTATCCAGATCACCACAATCAAAAATATAAGGATGCGTAAATTTGGTGTGGGTCCGAGCTCATGTAGGCATCGCAGGCAATGAGGCTGCGGATCTCGCTGCCAAGGGCTGTCTGCAGAAAGCGCACAGCCAACCATCGACGCTTCGAATTCCCAGATTTCCTATGTCCCACCATCCTCAGAACGCGATGAATACGCCAAAGGGAGGCCATGTACCAGGAGAATGAGCTAGGCCCCATTCTAAGGATGGTGCTCCCAACATCAAACTCTCCAACGCTCCCCAAAACCACCCTATCCTTCCAAGCTTTCACCACAATCTCTCCGGACATGGCTTTCCCAAGGCTTATCTCCATCGGTTCCACATTACCGAGATACTACTGCCCCTGCGATGACCTCAACATCACAAACCTTGCCACACCTCATGAAATCTGTCCCAGGTTCGCCGTCACCAGAACTAACCATGTAATTACCTGCCTGCCCTTTAAAATCATCCATTTAACTTAAACCTTCCAATTCTCACCAAAATAAGCTCCACTAACAGTTTGATCGCACATATCGAGTACATTATCAACAACCTAAAAATTCCACTGCACATAAACTCACAACTTCAATCTTCACTATATCCTATTCCCATCCAATCTTACCAATTTACTTACTTTACACAAAACAATCTATCTCTATCTCTATTTACATACTACTTTACAATACAACAACTTACAAACCTGCTCCAGCAAGTTTTCCGCCGCGTATCAAATCCGTGGCTTTAAAACCCAAAAAAAAAAAAAAAAAACCCCCTTGTGGCTTCATCAGGCAGCATGCCGGAACACGACAAGTCGTTTGGCGGCATGCTTTCCATGGTGGTCCCAGAAATAATTTGTTAGAGTACAGTGTCCCTTGACTATCCCCTTGATTGTACTCTTACTGCCTTGGTTAAGCCTTTGCCTGTTGCCTCATAAAGTCTCTGTTTGTACTTCGTGAAATATCTGCGTTGCCTATTTGCCTCGATGCTGTCCTCTCATTACATGTCCAGTTCTGCAATGTATGGCTTTGTGACCAGTTTTACCACATTTAAAGCACTGAGGAAGCTGTGTGCATCCTGTGATTCCACTGAATTCTTTTGATTTTTCAGTTCTGCATCTAACAATTTGCTGTTCGACCTATTCTGTAGTAAGTTCCACTAGTGTTTCTAAGCAGAAATTGTCAGTATTATCGCTTCAGGCATAGTTATAGTAATGGCACACCTTGTCTTTTCCTACCCTGTGCGTCCAGTTTCTTCCAATTGCCTTATTAACATATTAAAATTGTTGAATGTCGCTATTCGGCACTGGGTCCTTTTAAGTTATAATTTCTTCCTGACGTATAACGCAGATAACGTACTTTTCTTTTAAATATTTTTCGTAAGTTTTCGATCATCTCGTTTGCACTCGCAGCGCTTCTGAAGTATCCAAGTGTTTGATCTATGAGAGGCAGTTGACAATCAAACTTAGCTTTTGCGTTCTTTCTTTTTGAACTTTTCGACTATTTCCTAAGGCTATTTTCTCTGTTATGCCATCATTTCAATAGCTTCTTGCATTCCTTTTCCTTAGGATAGGAAGCATGATATTCGAAATAACCACGTGCTGAAATTAGTTCCAGTAAACTTTGGAAGTAATTTTCTCGAAGAGTCGGGCCGCCATTTTTGTACCAAATAAATCTCTTGTACTTTCGTCTTTTAATATTGGTATTGTTTTTCTTCTTCTCATTAACTAAATTGCTTCTAAACTTCATAATAGTGGCGGTCGCGCATTGGAGCGTATTAGATTTCTTTTGTAATAATACACAAAAGTACGGGCACCATTTATTAGCACAGCAAAAAAAGAGGGAAGTTAAGGGCTTATGGCCATAGATACAGTAATCATAGAGTAGTGCACAGAGTAGACAAAGTAAATATACTCTACAAAACTAAGAGAACTTATTTCTTTTCAAAAATCATCTTTCCCCCAAACATAGTTGTTTTCTGTTCTTAATAAAACTGAAACTTGATCACACAAACACATTATAATATTATGACTCTAAAATACTGTCTACTTATAATAGGCTAGTTTCCTAATTTTCAAACATTGGTTATTATTAAACCTTAATACCAGATTAACCGAAATAATTTATTATTTTACGAAAAATCGGACGTTAACAATGTGTATTTTACTTTTTTAAAAAACAATTCAAATTTACCTCCAAAACACTTGATACTGTCATGGCGTCTAATATGACGTCAGTCTGTAAAAACAAAGAATACTGTGTTTGCGGCAGTTTGTTTTTTTCTTCAATAAAAATGAGTTACCCATCTTACAAGTACTGTATAGAACCGCAGTGTGGAAGCACAACTTTAAAGACGCCAAACAAGTTATTCTTCAATGTTCCAAACACTAAACAAATATGACAAAAGTAGCCAAAACTTGCCTATCAATAAATTCAAAAATGTATTTTTGTGAAGATCATTTTGATGTAAGTGATTCACAATCTAATTATAAATCAATACAATGCATTCCTAAATTTCTTGTACCGATGCGATGACCTTTGTAGTATTCTTCAAATATCTTGATAAAATTATAATGTATGAATTGATGTTATTTTGCTTATGATTCAAATGATTTAAACCTTTTAATGGAATGTATTTATTTTTATTTATTTAAAATCTTTATTGTATACGCCAAAATGTTACAATGGGCGGACTTAATGGCTAGTGGCATTCTCTACCAGTCAACCCCGGGAGAATGTTTGACAGTGGAATAGAGAGGCATGGCGGGTGCTAATTTTAGTTTAAACTAATACTCACTTCTATACATACATACACAACATCTACATATATACGTACATAATACTTACATATATACATACAAACATATTACTTACATATTATACATACATAAAACTTACATATACAAACTTACATACATACATAATATTTAATTTGTTTATTACGAGATGTGCTCGTCTTGCAGTAAATGGCTTTTCAAACGTCTTTTAAAACATAGTTTACTTGGCGCATTCGTGACGTCAGAGGGCAGGGCGTTCCAAAGTCTTACAGCTCGTACACTAAAAGAGTTTTCAAAAAACGTGGTACTATGCTGTGGAAAGAGTAATTTGTGACAGTTAAGAGATCTAGGCACTCATTCCTGAGTAGAAGACAGAGGTAGGAATTTTTCCTTTAGGTAATTCGGAGAAGCAGGGTTGTTTAATATAGAGTAAAGAGGTTACAAGATTCTGGAGTTGCGCCGGTGACGAAAAGGGAGCCAATTAAGTGTTTTACGATATGAGGAAATATGGTCATTACTTGCGTAAGCCGAAGATAAATCTTATACAGTTGTTGACGAGGCGCTCCAACTTGTTTAGAAGATTTTGCGATAAGTCCGGGTAGCACACATCCGCATAATCAATGACAGGCAGAATGAGGGACTGAATAAGGACAAGCTTGGTTTTATGGGGAAGAAAATTTTTAAAGCGATAAAGAATCGCAGGGTGGCAATGACTTTACGGCTAATCTCCGAGACTTGCACATCCCAGGTCATGGTGGTATCCATATGTAGCCAAGATTTTTAATCGTGCTGGAGAATGGGATCACATTCCCATTATAAATAACAGGATCCAAGATTCCATAATCAATTTTAGCAATTATCCTGGCACTACCTGCAATCATTGCTTTAAAATTTTGAGTGGATTCAATGTTACGCCATAACTATTCGACCACTCACGTAAGGCGTGGAGGTTATTGTTCAGGCATGTAATAGCACCATTAAGGTTAGGAATGGTAGATTGCACGTAAAGTTGCAGATCATCCGCATACAGATGGTACGAGCAGTCGAAGATTTGAGTGATAGTGTTAATAAACATTGAAAGTAATATGGGAGATAAAATTCCGCCTTGCGGCACGCCAACTTCGATGTCTGCCCACGCAGAAAACTGCTGGCCAGATCGCACTGACTGTTGGCGGTCGCGAAGATATGATGAGAACCAGTCCAAGGTCATAGGCGAAAAACGCAAATACGAAAGGATGGTTAAAAGAATATCATGGTCCACAGAATTAAAGGCGTTTGAGAAATCAACAAGTACGATCACGGTTACCTTATGTTCATCCATGCCTTTTCTAATGTCATCAGTTATTTTGATGAGCGCAGTGGTGGTATTATGGCCCGAGCGAAAGCCCGATTGAAAATCGTCCAATAGTTTGTGTTTTCTTAAGAAAACAGAGATTTGCTGGAGAACACAGGTTTCTATTACTTTGGAGAGATATGGCAGAATTGAAATGGGACGGAAATGAGAAGGGAGAGTGGGGTTGGGGATTTTAGGAAGTGGGCGTACAAAGGCTTTTTTCCATATTGTCGGATATTGACCAGACTCCAGGGAGAAATTTATGATATGGGTTATAACAGGAAGCAGAACGTCTTGTATAATGTGCACCATTTGTCTGCTGATCTCATCACAACCAACAAAGCCTTGGATTGGATAGCTTTGACTGCCTTACTAACATCATTCTGTGTTACAGGGGTAAATTCAAAGAGTGGTATGGGGAAACTAGGCAAAGATGCTATGTAGAATAGTGTTTCTTCGCGGACATTGGGATCTATAGGTAAGGCAGCAAGAAAGTGGCGATTAATGTCATTCAATAAAGAAGGGCTGCAGTCTTGTGCAGGAGGTTTAATAATACCTAATGATCTGAGGAACTTACATGTATTAGCGGTCGAAGTGTTAATGACATTTTCGTGGATATAGCGGCGTTTAGCATTTCGTACCATCTGGTTGCATTTGTTTCTGAACCGCTTAAATCTTAGCCAATTTTCCTCCGAGCGAACTTTTTTAAACCTTCGAAACGAACGATCGCGCCTAGCCATTGCTACCCGCACATTTTCGACCATCCACGGGGCAGCAGGACGTTTCACCCTTACACGATGTATGGGAGCGTGCACGTCGTATAAATTAGCGAGTAAACTGTTTAGGAAAGATATTTTCCCATCAATTGTAGTAGCCTCCTTTAGAGAATCCAAATCAAATAGATTCGCATCACTCCTCAGTTGATCTATATTTAATTTTAATAAGTTTCGCAACATTATAAAAGTAGGTGCGGTCCTGGGGATTTTAAGCTGATATGATAGGTAGACCAGATCGTGTCGAGAAAAACAAGGTGCAGATATTTGCCCATGGGTAATCACGCGATCTGGGGTGGCTGTTATTATTAGGTCAATCCACGAGTCATCATTTGCCACATTGTGGTGAGTGGCCGCTAAGGGAAGAATATGGAGATTATCCGATTCTAAGATCAACCGAAGCTTGCGAGCTCGTGAGTTATTTCTTAACAAATCTGTATTTAAGTCTCCCATAATTATGCAGTGTTCATACTCGGAGCTTATCACATCGAGGGCAGTTTCCAAGTCAGCATAGTAGTTCACCGTGGGTGGACAGTACACCACTCCAAGAGCAGCTTTAGTACCTCTGACGTCAATCTCCAGGAACAAGAATTCAGAAGTAGCAGAATATGGAGAAAATGATTTCAATATGACCTTATGTGATATATTTGCTCTTAGATATACTGCTACTCCACCTCCTCCTCTCTCATTCCGATCGTTGCGTACAAGAATAAAATTTGGTAATGAAAATAGATAAGACATAAGAGGTGGCTTCAACCAACTTTCTGATATAAGCAAAGCATGTATGTTGTCGGAGCTAAATGCTTCTTCTAAGTCGCCATAGTGGCTAGGAATACTTTGAGCATTAATGTGACAGCAGTTAAAAGAATTTTTTGACGTTAAAAAAACATTATTTAGTTCATCTCGTAAAGATTGTGAACTATCACTACAGGAAACATATGATGCAATTGAACTGTTAGCAGAATAAAATAATTCATCGTCTGACATTGAGTATTAGAGAGAAACAAAAACTAAAAATAATAATAATACTTTAAAATAAAAATAGAATAAAATTATATAAATTTATATGAGTGTAAAAGATAAATAAATGATAATAAAAATGGAAATATGATAATTAATACACTATAAAGATATGAGAAGATAAAGTAAAAGTATTTGAAATTAACTGTAATAAATAAAAATAAATTTTTATGAAAAATTATTTCGATTCTAATCACTACCATGCACCGTCCCAACAGTTGACTGTTTACAAATTGCACTTAAAAAACTGATAACATATTTAAATTTACAAGCCAGACTATTTAATTTAAATGTTTGAAGACAATATCGATAGAAAATAAATTACTTAAGTCATAGACTCAGTGTATTAATACCTGTCACATGCGTCAAATTGTCTCTGACACTTGTCATCGGCAATTTGACACTTTCGTGTCCAAGTACTAACTGACATTTTAATAAAATATAAACAAGACGCTGCCGCATTAGACATGCGTTCATCTACTGATTGTGCGCATTTTTGCACTTGTTGTTGCAAAATTTTCAACATACTAGTCACTAGTTCTTTGAAGGACAGGAACTCCTGTCTAATAATGTCAAGAGTTGGGTTCGTTGTTGGCAGAAGTGCAGCTTGCAGCCGGCTCTCAAATTCTGCCATTTTCTGAGTCCAATGGGCTTCCATATCGCTATGCACTTGACTCACACCAGTAATTTTATCCATAGTTTAGTTATAATAGGCTTAATAAGCACCAATTATTTATTTAGATATAAGTTAGACTGAAGGAAGGTTTGTTTGGTCTGGAGGCAGGTAAGTAATTAATATTTCACCACATAAGTCCAATCACTTTTTAAATTATAACAATTGCTTTGTTGCTAAATAATTAAACTTTTTGTATCACAAAAATATGCAATTGTTTTATTTTATTTTATTTCTTGATGTACACATACACGAAAAATACATAGAAATTAAATAAAAAAAAAAAAAAACTTAATGTATGGATGTATGGAATGTATGCAATTGTTTGTATTTAATACTTTTAAAACTATTTTATTAATCAGAGCTATTAGAACAGATGTCACAGTTTTCACACACACCCACCAAAAAAAACATGTATGTAAAAAAATGTAATGTTTAATGTACCTATTTAACACAATATATTTTTTTTAATAAATTTTTTGAAGCTCGTGGGGACCTGAAATTAATTTTTGTTGTTATTCATTTATACTTCACAGATTTAACCTCAAAACCAGTATCAATTGACTCGTAATATGTATGTCTAAACAAAAGGTTATTGTGTTCAAAACTGAGTCACTGGTAATTAGGCATATAATTAATAATTTAGACCTGTGAATACTTACATCGAAATTTTAACATTGCGAAATTCAGACGAGCAAAAGTCAGTAGTTGACGGAAAAAGTTTGCTAAGCATAACGACGTCGATTTTGGACAAATTACTACTACTATGCCTTACTAAATCCTGATTCCATGGCGATTTATATTTGTCTTCCAAGATATACCAAATTGCCTACAACTATACTTATTAAAAATAGCTGAAAACTAAAAAATATCAAACAAACTGTTCTTTTTTATACGAACATCTAAACAACAACAATGGCGTCCTGTACATAGTGACGTAACGTTTTTTGATTGGCGTACATTGTCACGTGACTGACGAGCTATTTTTTCCAGCTTTATTTTATAAAAATATTAAACATGTTTATTCTTTTATGTAAATGATTATGTTTTTTGTTGTCTGTATGTCATAATCAATCTTTAGAAACACCAATCTATTCGATTTATTGTTAGTGGAAACAAGCCTATTCTAATGCAATATTGCACATGTACAACATTGTAAGACATAATTGTGTATTTCGTTTGACATTTTTGGCCATAAAAATAATTGTCTAGGTTTTTTAATTGATTTGCAGGTTGTAGGGTGACTTTCATGTACTAAATTTACTATATGAGATCTCAAAGATTTTGGTACAATCATTTTGTTTTCAGAAAATGACAATCCCTATTTAAAATAAATGGTTTTTAAATTTAAAACATACCTTAAGTTAAAATATTCTTCACAATCTGTGGAAACTGCTTTGTTCAGGCCAACCATTTAGATAATAATAATAATAGATAATACAAAGACAAAATTATACTATAACACTATAACAGACCTGACAATACATTGATACAGAAATGTAATAATGTTGCCAAATACACATAATATGCAGTCCACGATTGCTGAAAAACTCACAAAATACACGGAACTGAACGAAAAAATAACTGGACTGTGGCACCTGCAAAAAGTAATAACAGTTCCCATTGTTAAAATAATAGTAAAATTATTAGTAGCCACCTTGAATACGTGCCGGATAGTGAGGAAGTTTTTACAAATACAATCAAGTAGCAAGCAGCCCCTTTCAGACACCACAGCTTCCGCACCAAATACACACAATTTCTATATAATTTTTTTCCACTTAGGATTTGCACGTGGCTTAGACCTGTGCATACCTGGAAACCGGTTCACATAAAACCGAGTTAAAATATATGAAAACCACGATGATAATAATTTAGTTTACATAATGTAAAATAATATTTAGGTAGTTTTATAAAATTGAGTTTTTTTTTCATTAGTCATAAGGAAATGAGCAGTAATAGTGTGGACTGTATGTAACATTTCTTTGTCATATTCAGTGTATTTAAGACTGTTTCGGGACAACTTATCAGCATAATGTAATATCTTTCCAGAAACATATTAAACATTTAAATTGTGCGTTAATAACTTTAATCGTAGTCGTTTTAGTTTTTTTTTTAGGGTAGACTAGTGCTTGACTTGGCGATGTAATCTAGGTGGTAAAGTTGAGTATTAATAATGAAGAAGGAATTAAAAAAACATCTTGAACACATGAACACTATTTAATCTCACTTGACTGACTTGTACAACTGCATAGTTTATAGAAACTTTGTCTTTGGGACAACTCAATCATAGATTGTATAATTTACCAATTCCAACGGCCTTGCAATGCGAAGGTACCGGGTTCGAATCCGGCCTGCACCAATGAATTTTTCAATTTATGTGCAGTTAGCATAAAACACCAACTAATATCACGTGCTTTGACGGTGTAGGAAAACATCGTGAGGACACCTGCATATTTATGTCGTGACATCCGTGGTCGGACTAATATGTGAAATGGAGAAGGCAATAGCAAACCACTCCATTATAACTGCCAAGAGAGTCGTCGTGTGTTTCACGACACATGATGACCACGACCCTCAGTCATGAGGAAATACGACTAAGAAGAAAGAAAGAACACCACAGTGTCTAAAGAGTCCCTGAGAGTCATCCGAGTATCGGGCTTTTAGTTTTGGAGGAACTATTAATTTAAGTAGTCTGTATTGAATATTATATATTTCACTTAAGAACGTTTTGTAAGTTCGACCGTAGCTGCTCAGTCCATAAGACACAATACTTTCTATTAGGGCCTTGTACATTGTAGTATATAAAACGGTAATTTACTTTTTATGATATAAAATTTTGCCATGATTGCTCTGAGTTTATTACATAACTTGTGTGTTTAGACCATTTAAATCTATTATCTATAACTAGTCCAAGTTACGTATGATTAGAAACTTGTTCCATTTTATGACAATCTTTGTTGCACTGTTTTATGGATGAGTGAATACAATCATGACTATGCGCTATTATTTTCACGTTTTCTTTGCCAGCTTTTAGATTATGACTGGAGCGGACATGAATAAGCTTGGTCTTGTCGTAGTTAAGAACCAAGCCTGAATCATGTGACCATATACATAACGCATCGAAGTCCGTTTGTAGATGGGTTTCAGCGTGCAAAATATCTTCCTTCGCAGCTATTAAATAGGTGTCGTTAGCGAATTGATAAAAGGAGCAATATTTTATGACTTTATTTAGGTCGTTCACGTATGCCAGGTAATGCAATGGGCCAAGTACCGAAGCCTGTGCAGTACCTTCTACTACATCAACGCTGTCGCTATACATATGTCCTACTTTAAATTTGTAGCTTCGACTAGTAAAATAGTCTTTGCACCAGTCCTTACTCCACTATGATCCAGTCTTTCAATCAGAACGTCATGACGCAGCGTATCAAATGCTTTGCTGTTAGTCTATAAATAAGAGGATAACATGTTTTTTATCATTTAAATATTGATTTCCATCATCTGTAAATCGAGAGAGCAACAGCGTAGTGCTCTTATTTTTTTTGAAGCCAAATTGTTGTGTTCTCACTTGTGAGAAATAAAACATTTTAAAAAATAAAAAGTAGACAGACAATCGTTGATAAGTTAGGGTGCTTATACACTGCAGCAAATTTGATGAGAATAAACACAATAGTCATTTTTTTTTTAGTAATAATCTTCGGAAATGTAGCGTTTTAGTGAAACCTTAAAAATTTTTGTTTTCAGTTCCTTCAAACTTTTGGGTAAGATGTTATACAATTTTGCACCTTCAAACATTATATTTTTTTGTCCATAGTATCGCGTTCTAGCTTTGCCTATATGTATATTATGTGGACGTCTCGGGTTACATTTGTAAATCGATATATTTTTTTTTGAAGTATAGATCAGTGTGAATGTCTTTTTTAAGTACTTTATGTATTAGTAAGCATGTTTTATATTTATATATTTGTGATATATTATATAGTTTGGTATCTTTCATGATATCGGAGGGTGTTAAATAATGGAATAATACTTTAATTAATTTATTTTGTGTTATTTGTAGTTTATTTAGATTGGTTTTATAAGCCGATCCCCATACCTCTATATATATATACTCATATCTCTGTATCTATATTTTTCATTAAAGACCTTTCCCACATACTTAACCTTACTCTTTTTGTATTGCAATTTCATTTTATTAAAGAATATTCCTAATTCTTTTGCTTTTTGCATAACCATAGATAATTCCTGATTGTTGTTCTTCCATATTGTTTCCCATAATTAAAATATCATCAGCCCAAACTACAACATTTTTAAGCTCACTAAAATGAGTTTCGAGTACATCTTGGAAAAGTTCAGTGGCATTCATTAATCTAAACAGCAACCTGTACACCCCAAATGGATTCGCCAAATAATGTTTCCATGACGACTTTTCAGTCAAAAGCAGATGATGGAAACCTTCCGGCAAGTCTAACGCCGAATTTTTTTTTTCTTTTAATTTTAAACTTTTGTCATCTAATTGTAGGTAACATTTTAGGTTTATTTACAATATCAATTCAGTTGAAATCGGAACGATTTAAACATAACCGAACATTTCCGTTCGGTTTTTCAACTATTACAATGCGATTGACACAAGCACTTTTATTTATATTTTTGACTTTCGTAATAGCATATCTGTCTTTTAACCCCTGTAGCTCACCTTGTAAAGCATCTGTGAAGGGTAACAAGTTTGCCCCTCTATATACTCAGCAGCAATCTCAACCGTACCGGGGAGTCTACCTATACCTTAAAAAATTTCTATTTTTGTTTTGTAAATTGTTTTTGTTTATTCTCGGACTCGGCAGCATGTACCCGAATCAACAAATTTAATGATATACAACCCGGTAAATCTAATAACATAGTACAAGGTGTCCAGAAAGGGTATCGGGTATTTGTTTTCGCGCCATATTCGAAACGGGGCGTCTAAAGGGTGCGGGGAGGGGTTCTTTTTTTTTTTTTTTTTTCTACTTTTCCCTGATATTATTATTCAGGGGCTTTTTATCCTATTCACATAATTTACTAGTAATAATATTTTAAATATCATTACGAAAATCGTATTTACTTATCCTTATTCCTATTGTTAACTACTGTACATATATTTATACAGAATTTAAAAAAATTATCTCTAACTAACTTATTTTTCACTAACTCGCATAAACCTACTTTATCTATTTTCAGCCCTTTCTCTTGCTCGAATTCATGCCGCGAGTTCATATGGATAGGACACTCCGTTAGCAAATGAGGAACCGTTTCCTCCGTAGCGTTATCACACATGCACCATGGATTGTCCCGACACTTGAAACGGTTCAAGTATTGGGAGAATCCGCCGTGGCCAGTAAATATCTGGGTTAAGTGACCAGTTGGCCGGATCTTTCTTATCAAGTTATACGCCTCAGTTGCGTCTGGGAAAAACAGTTTCGTGATGGACGCGGTTGTACCCTCGTTATATCGGGTGCTCCATCTCGCAACTGAGGCCTTTCGAAGTAGACACTTAACATACGACACTGGGCACTGGTCATAGTCTGGCTTCCTTCTGCTGTTAAGGGCAGCCAGCTTGGCCAGTTCATCCGCACGCTCGTTCCCAGGTATGCCCGCGTGGGTTTTGACCCAGAATAAGGATACATTCTTGCTCTGGTCAGAGGCCCTACGTAAATTTTCTCTAGCCAACACCGCAAGAGGATGGAGCGAGCCATAATTTGTAACAGTATCTAGCGCAGCTCTAGAGTCACTGTACAAACCGTAGCTCTCTTCCGTCCTTCTCAAGACTAATTTGGTTGCCTCACATATGGCCAAGAGTTCCGCCTGATAGACTGTGCAGTACGCGGACAGATATAGCTTCCGGTTTTGGACCTCCCCTTCGCCTTTCCATATGGAAAGTGAGGCTCCAACCTTACCCTCAAGCTTGCTGCCGTCGGTGTATATCTTAACCGCCTGCACATTGTGTTCGTCCACGGAGTTTTGGTCTACCAGACTTGTAAACTTGAGGTCCATATGTGAAGCAGGGTGAGGGGTATCTGCAAATAAGGTCATTCGCTCCACCTCCTTATCGCCTAGCAGTGCCTGGGACGATCCTCTCCGAGCCTAATACAGATCGAACTGCTCCTGAATTTTAAGATCTAGGGGTAGTATTCCTGACAACAACAAGGCCGAGTGGAGAGAGACCGTGCGGTACGCTCTGCAGAGTTTTAGTGCAAAGCCTCTCTGCACGGTGTTGAGCTGCTTCTGAATACCCAGCTTTTTGACTGCTGGTGCCCATGCCGCTGCCGCGTATAACACTATCGGCTCGACCGCAGCTACATATATAGACCGCACGATTTCAGGATCAAGACCCCAAGTGACCTTGGCCACCCGAGCGATTTGCCTATACAAGCCTAATGCCTTCTTACACTGATTCGCCACGTGACTATTAAATGTTAGGCGATCGTCAATGGTAAGCCCCAGAATCCTTACTTCCCTGGACATAGTAATGTAAGTCCCTCCCATATGCAGCCGAGGGGTGTCGTATTTGAGTTTTTTAGTCAGCACCATTGCACAGGTCTTGTGCGGTGCGAACCGCAACTTATTTTTAACACCCCATTGCCTAACATATTCGAGAGAGGCATTGGCTCGTCCTTCTATCTCGTGTGCCGTATCCCCGTCAAAAACAAGGGTGACGTCGTCCGCAAACGCTTGACAATAGTCACCTCTTGCAGTGAGTCCTACAAGTAACGGGTTCAGAAGAAGGTTCCATAGAAGAGGACCACTAATTGACCCCTGCACGCAACCTTTCGAGGTATTGCGCATGCATTCCTCCCCGGCAAATCTTACTGTAACCCTTCTGCAGCTCAGGTAGCTATCTAGTAGCCTTCTTATGTTTACGGGACACTTTTCCTCAGCCAATTTGACTTTGATTGCCGGCCACCAGGCGCTGTCGAAGGCCCCCTCTATATCCAGAGGACACTAGGGTAATTATCTTTTTGAGCTTCAACTTACCCCTGATATGGTGTACCAGTTTATAGAGGGCGTCTTCGGTGCTCTTCTGGGGCATAAATCCGAACTGGCGAGTACTAATCCTCGGTATTATGTGCCATTTTATTCTCGCTACCGTCATCTTCTCCAGGATCTTCCCCAACACTGGCAGTAGACCTATTGGTCTGTACGCTTTGGGGTTCGTGTAATCATCCTTACCTGGCTTCCTAAGCAACCACTATTGTGGCTTGCTTCCAGATGTTCGGAAAGTGTGCAATCTGCAAACACTTGTTGTAAAAGGCAAGTAGAGAATCCGGATCCTGGAGTATTACTCTGCTACAGATATCTGCCGTAAACCATCCGCTCCCGGAGCCTTTTTGGGATTGAAACTTTCCGCTGCGGTTTTCAACTCCAATGAGGTGAACGGTGGATCATGAATTTCACTAGGGACCAGCTCGTTTACTGTCTCTGCCGCTTCTCTAACTCGACTATGGTCTGTGTTGTCTGTTTCAGCTAGGTCCTCGGGGTAAAATGTCTCGGCTAGTAAGATTGCCGATTCTTTAGGGTTCAGGTGTTTTCCATCATTGGTTTTCAGGGTCATATCTTCTTCTCTCCTGGTGGTCCGGTTGATAACCCTGTATATTCCTTCCCACAATCCTTCTCTGTCCTGTCTTTCACAAAACTCTTTCCAACTTGCTATACGGGCTTTTTTGGCATGACCTTCATAATCTGCTTTCTTCTCCAGGTATTCTTCGACGACCATAGCTCGTCTATGTGGGGCAGCATTTCGGATCCTTCTTCTAAAAGTAACCATTTTCTTTTTCTTTTGTTCGAGCTCTTTGTTCCACCATGGGACTTTTACGGTCTCAGACCTTCTCTTTGTAGGCATACTTGCTATGCATGCTTGGGTTATAGCCTCCGTATAATCTCGCGCAATTTTTTCTAACTGCTTCTTGTGGTTAACTTCATTTATTGTCGCTGCGCAGATGTTGTATGCGGCTTTGTTGTTGGTCAACTCCTTAGCGAAGAGCGGCCAGTCAGCTTTTTTGGTGTTGTAAAGCCGAGTTGTTCTCTCTATTCTAAAACCCTTACTCCTTATTAAGTTAAGCTGGAAGAGAATGGTGTTGTGATCTGAGCTCGTAACCGATCGGTCTACGGTCCAGTCTGATATTAATCCCACAAGGTCGTCAGTACACGCCGTTATGTCTATGTGGCTTGTGATCACCCTATTACCCCTCACAGTGTCGTACGTGGGTGTATCGCCTGTGTTTAATACCTGGAGCCCAGACTCTTCCAAGGCTCCGGACATCTCAACACCCCTGGTGTCTTCATTAGTGCTTCCCCACCAAGTGCGGGGAGGGGTTCGTGGCGTCCGCCATTTTGTGGAGTGTTAGTCACGATGGAACAGTACTCGGGGACGCATCGCGCATTTTGCGTACGAGCGTATTATCGTAATGGTGATTCAATAGTGACTGCTCAACGTCTCTATCGTGCGGAATATCGTACACGCCACGCGCCAAGTGACGATAGCATTAGGAAATGGATCAGGATGTTCGAGAATACAGGTGCGACAGTTAAAATTCAAAACTCTGGTCGTCTTCGTTCAGTTCGCGATGAAGAAACAATTGGAGAAGTTGAGGCGTCGGTTCGTCAAAATCCGTCTTTATCCATCCGAAAGCGAAGCCAAGCGTTAAACATCAAAAAATCGTCTTTACATTCGATTTTAAAGAAAGACTTACATCTAAAAGCCTATAAAATTCAATTGGTTCAAGAATTGAAGGATACGGACTATGCTAATCGACTGAATTTTGCGAACGAAATGCTGCAGCGATTTAACAACTTTAACAACATACTGTTCAGTGACGAAGCAAATTTCACCTGAATGGTCATGTTAATAAGCAGAATTGTCGGTACTGGGCAGTGGAGAATCCGAGACGAAAGCATGAACGACCCCTGCATAGCCCAAAGGTCGTTGTTTGGGCCGCTATGTCTGCTAAAGGCATAATTGGTCCTTATTTTCATGAAGATCAACGAGGCCGAGCAATTAATGTGAATAGTGACCGTTATTGCGATATGTTGCGAAATTTTTTGGTCCCTGAGTTGCAGGAGTTTGCAGGTTTCAACTCAAGAACGTGGTTCCAGCAAGATGGGGCCACTTGCCATACCTCAAATGACTCAATGGAAGTTGTTAACGAATTATTCCCTAATAAAGTCATTTCGGGAAGGGGTAACATCAACTGGCCTCCCAGAAGCCCCGACCTTAGCCCGCTTGACTATTTTGCATGGGGATACCTTAAAAGTAAGGTTTATCAAAACAATCCGACGAATCTAACGCAGTTAAAGCAAACATCAGGTCAGAAATGGCAGCAATATCGATAGCTATGTGTCAACGTGTTATCGCCAATCTTCGTGTCCGTTTAGAAGAGTGCCAGCAACGTAACGGTCATCATTTGGATAACATCATCTTTTCCAAATAATTCTCCAATTCATATGCTAATAATAAACAATAAACTTTTTTATTGCATACAAATAATTTTTGTTTCATTGAACTTACAAATACCCGATACCCTTTCTGGACACCTTGTATTATTAGTATTTGTAAACTATGTTGAAAATTCCCGACGGTTGAACTATATTACCAGCAAAAAATTCAAGTTTTGTGTTAGTTTTTTGTAATTCACATTTGAAATTTATTAATTTTATTGAATATTTTTTAAGGCATAACACTTACATCTTAACCTGTGTCCAATTTACATTTCACCGTGTGGTCTTCAGTTTGAATAATTTCAGTCAAGTCAATATTTTTAGCACTTTGAATTTAAGCCACACCGCAAAAGAGACTACGATTTGAGTCAGAAAACCACAACAACCTTAGAACATTTTTTTCCAAAAATAGGACATTCGCTTAGTCCATGGGTAGTTTTTGCACCTAGAACAATTAACCATTTTCTTGCTTTGGATATTATTAAATATAGGCCTTTTTCACAGAACTAAGTCTGTTGAGTCCGCTAGTATTAAATGAAACTGAACATTTGTTACAGACTGAAAAACATAAACAAGTAGAAGTAGTCACAGAAAACAAACAAAAAGCAGTTTTTTTTTGTTTTTTTATAAATCATCTCTAGATACCGTTGTTATTCATAAGTGTTAATTTTTTACTCTATACTCAAACAGGGCAATTATTACAATGGCATAACCGAATGAATATATATGTGAAATGTATTTTTTCAGAATTGGAAACGTGTGCGAAATATCACCTCATCAGTGTAGCAAAATGAAAAGAGCTATTATGTCCAAGTACCTTGAAGATGAAATCAGTGCAAGCACTGGTGAGGAAACAACACAATTACCCATTTGCCGAGATTTTATAAGAGGAAATTGCCTACGACAAGAGGCATGCAATTACAGCCATAATTTCGATCTGACACAACTAGCTGGTGTTAAGATTGTATTCTGTAAAGATTTTCAGAACATAGGCTGCAGATATATAAACTGCAAATATGCCCACGTCACAATAGGCGAACAACAAAAGTTTTACAGAACTGGTGAATTACCTTCCCATGCATTTGCTTATCGCAGGGGGTTTAATTTATTGCCTCCCCCGCCGCCCCTTCCGCGGCCCCCTCCTCCACCGCCATCAGAAGGTGAGATTGTTAATTCTCTTTTTTTTTTATGCTACTATGCGACGAGACGAGCGAGACGTTCACCTGATGGTAAGTGATACGCTTGCACATGACAATGTGGTGCTAGTTAAGATGGTATACACTTCGCCACATTGCGCTCGTCGCCTTGGCACATAAGGTGTTAAGTCTCGTTGCCCCAGTAACTACACTAGCTACAGCGCCCTTCAAACCTGAACACAGTAATGATTGCACACCACTATTTGGCGGTTGAAATAGGAGCTGCGGTGGTACCTACCCAGACGGTCTCCGGCAACAGAGACCTACCACCTGGTAAAACTCCTCAATTTTATTTGTATCTAATACTCCAATACTAACCTTTTACTTTTACAACACAGTTGTTAAGATTAATTCAATTGTTGATTAATAAAACTGTCTCTTCTTCCAGGGTCACTAACCACTATACCAGCTGCTTTTACTACTCCACCGCCTCCTATTAGTTACCGGCAAGTATTTAACATTGTAGACAGAATATTTCTTTTTATAATTTTGTTTATTTACTTTTTTGTTTTATTTTTCAGTATTGGTGAAATACCACCAGTCAGTAGTTGTGTACCTGCCAGCAAAGTGGAGTCTAGAACGCTTTCACAGCCATATAAGAGAAATTGGGAAGGTATTGAAAACTGAATGTTTTAATAATTTTACTCATTTAATAAATAGTTTTATTTATTTTATTGTTTGCGATAAAACGATACAATGGACGGACTTAATCCGTCGAAGCCCGCGGGCATCGGGCGATGTCGCGCAAAAATGTGTCCCTCAGAGCCATGGGTATCGAGCGATGTCGAGGGTTCCGAACTTTTTTTTTTATACTAATAAGGTGGCAAACAAGCATACGGCCCGCCTGATGGTATGCAGTTACCGTAACCTATTGACGCCTGCAGTACCAGAAGTATCACTGGCGCGTTGCCGACCCCGTAAAAACCTAATCACGCCCTTTTTAAATAACCCCATTCTGTAGCTTCTTGGGAAAACCACGGCAGGGAGTTCATTCCAAACCTTGATGGTTCTTGGGAGAAAGTTCCTCTGAAACCGGACTGTACGCAACCATTGCTGTTCTAAGGTATGAGGATGACTTCCCTGCCGATGGCGGACGGTGCGATGGTGAAATGTGGCTGTGGGCATCATCTCGAAAGGTTCTTCAGAACACATCCCATTATATAGACGGTAGAATACGCACAAAGCAGCAAAATAGCGTCTGAGGCCCAGGTGTTCGAGACCGTCCGTAAGCACGGGATCGTTGACGATTCTTACAGCTCGCGCCTGTACCGAGTCGAGAGGACTAAGTTGGTATTTAGGTGCTCCCGCCCATAGGTGCGAGCAGCACTCCATATGGGGCCTCACTTGCGCTTTATAGAGCAGAAGTCTTTGCCCTGCTGTGAAGTACTGCTTCGCTCTATTGAGCACACCTAACTTTTTTGAGGCTAACCTAACTTTGTCCTCCAAATGACTCTGGTACTGCACGTCGGTGGAGACGTCAACTCCTAGGATCCCAATACTTTTTGAGATGGTTAAGGGTGTGTTCTGGAACGAAGGAGCCACAGTAAGTGGGTTTTTTTTGCGGTGAATGCGCAAACTTGTGTCTTATTGGGGTTGAATTCGACAAGGTTTAGTCGTCCCCATTCGGAAACTCGTGCAAGTGTGCTATTTTTTTAATAGTAGCCATTCCTGAGAACTCCGGCATCCCACAGAAACTCATTACCACGATTAATACGGTCACCAAAGTGATAAAGAAGTGCGTTAGAGTTGAAGGCGAAGTCACCGAGGAGTTTTATGTAGTGAAGGAGATTCACTGTCCCCTTTGTTGTTTAATCTTGCACTGGAGCAAGTCATGAGAAAAGTAATTACTCTAGACTTCGTTATACGAATGAATGGCCAACATAGGGTGATTGAATTTGCGGACGATCTTCATCTCCTGGGAGAAAGTAAAAAATAAGTGGAGTGGTCCTTTCGAGGTCTGACGTCTGAAGCCTCCAGGGTTGGGCTCAGAATCAATCAAGATAACACGCTATAAAAATACGAAACAAAAACGCGAAGACGTTTCGTTTAAAGGAGGGACCGACAAAGTTAATTATTTCCATTAGCCTTCATTGTAGTGCGTGCCGCTCTGCATAAGGTGTTAGTGTCCAAGCTTTTGACCAGAAAGACCAAGATTCGCATATACAAGACGGTAATTAGACTGATCTTAATGTACGGTAGCGAGACCTGGACGCTAAACACTTAAAGAAGAGAAGCGGCTCCTGGTTACGAAGAGAAAAATCATGCGTAGGATTTTGCCTACTCGGCCCAGAGAGAGGACAATAGTTGGTGAGTTCGACACAACGAGGACATCGAGGCGCTGGTGGGCGTGCCGAACCTCATGGGAGAAGCCAAAGCCCACAGCCTCCGCTGGATGGGCCACTTGCTGAGGATAGGAGACAATCGTAGCATCAAAAAAGCGTACATCGGAAACCCGATTTGCCGCCGACGTATCGGCAGGCCCAGGTATCGCTGGAAAGATGCCTTAGAGCACGACCTACGCGAGCTCCAAGCAATGGACTGGCGAAAGGTGGTGCGAGAAAAAAATAACGCTGACGTTCTCTTTTGTCGGAGGCCAAGATTCACTTTGGGTCGTTGCGCTGGAGGCGGGGCTTACAATACCGAACTAAAATCTGAATACCGGTATTTGACATTTTAAAATTTAAATATCGGGATACCGGTATTATTAATTAAAAAAAATACTTGTTATATTTTTACTTACCTCAATTGTTATGTGGACTTGTTAACGAATAATATATGAAATCCAATTAATATCATTGTGAAATGAGTAGATATTATTTATTTTATTACATACGGAGCAGGAGTACATAGATACAAAAAAGTAAATATGAAATTCTATGTTGCATTTTACATACAATAGGCTCGTAGTAGTAAGTCGTGCCTTACTTTCGTCTGCACAAAATTAATGGAAGCTTTGTGGGGCTCGGTATCCGAATGTATAATAAGGTTCCACAATCTGTTTTAGATTTGCCACTTCATAAATTAAAAAATAAAATTAAAAATGTTTTGATAAGTAAATCATATTATAGTGTTAACAATTATTTTAATAATAAAGATGTGTGGAAATAAATGGCGCTGATTTTCAAGCAGTATGTGTCAGTACGTGTAAGACATTTAAAAATGAAGACAAAAAAAAAATGTATATGTATTTAGCCCGCTGAGTTTCTTGCCCATTCTTCTCAGGTCCGTGGCATTTGTTTTCCGAATGGGTGGTAGATTTTGACGTTCAATAAGTGAACTATTGTTCCCATGTTGAATAAAAATTTTGACTTTGACTTTGACTATGGCATTATATAATTAAATATTAGCTTGGACCGGAAAACAGAGATTAAACTTTACATTAAATATTCTTCAAAAAATAAGCTTGTCGGCGCAGCGGTCCGAGCGGAAGAGACCCCGCGTAACGACCATCGGCTATTTTATCTAATAATTTTAGAGAGAGGCACTTGGTGGCGCGGTCACCTGTGCATCGTAGTGTCCCCAATAATATAAAATACAATATATTTTACTAGTCTTTATGGAGACGCTAACATAGAAAAGCAAAAAAATTAATTTAATTAAAAGTATTTATGAAATAATATTAATAACTGGCGTTATATTTATTAAAGTATGCTCTTAAAAAACATAAACAATCAAACGTTTCATCATCAAACGCGAAGCGAATTTTCTTTTTGGAAAATGTGCCTGATATAGATTTTAATACGATGACATTGCCTGTTTATTCTAAAAAAAAGTTTTTTTTAAATCTCTTAATATTATTTTAACCAGATTTATATTGCGCATAAATTTTTGTAAACTAATGTAATACCAAAATACCGGTATTTTTACGTAAATACCGGTTTTTAATAACGGACAAAAATCTCCCGGGTTTCCGGTATTCGGGATCTCGGACGATCCCGGTTTTGTAAGCCCTAGCTAGAGGAGTACATATACATATAATTTTTTTTATTCATCATTATAACGGGACATTTTCCTGCGGCGTTGACAGATGGCGCCACTAGTATAAAGGAGCGCGCTATGGTTCATATGAACGCGACTCAATATGAGCGCGCGCCCATTTTTGTGTCGTCGAGGCTCAAGCAGTAGTTGTCGAGTAGACGAGTGAAACCGCCACCACGGTACTCTCGGCTCTCTTTAACAGTAAATACGGGTAACCGCTATAGTATTAGCGTTGCTAGTTGCTATTATCCTGTTCCGTGGTTTTTGAACTCCTCTGTCAGTGGTCAATACACTGCACGTGCTGTGCAGTTGTTATTTTGAAGAACACACGCCCACCCCCAACGTAGGGCACCGCAAGACATCTTTACATCATAATTTTTTTTAAAAAAAATCTTAAATATTATACATAGTACCTGTTGCCAATAAACATGGAATGTTTATGGAGGCACATGTGATCACACTTAAGTTGATCCTACCTTCGTTTCTTATTATTTTATTAGCCGTTTTTTTTATATTTAAGCCGCGCCGTGCGCGTGTACACACCGCTTGCAAAATCAATATCGAGTCGGTTTTACGTTGTTAAGTCTTTGATAGATAGATAGATAGATAAAATGGTTTATTTGGCCATGCAGTACAAATATACAGAAACAAACAGATACAATGTTTATATAGGGTGTATAAACGAAAGCACATTAACATAGCTATATTTACAAAAATTTTTTGCTGTAAGTACTGCAATGGTGCAAAAAGGCCGTAGCTCAGTGCAAATGTTGCTACGGAGTAAGCAACGCACTGGTTTTCAGCTACCACCTTATTTAGGAGCGATTTTATTTGTGAGGTGCTTGCAATGTACCACAATATCTATGTTTTAATTTATGCCTTATTATTAAGTGTGTATGATGGATAAAACGAAAGAATAAATGATTGAAATTGTGAAATTAAGTGAAACTTTGACTTAAGTGCTGGAATTAAGGATTATAGGGTTGGGAATTAATTTGTTTTTCTAAAAGGAGTGTTTTTAATTTACTTTTGAAGGAAGAAATAGTAAGTGCGCTTTTTAGAGGGGGTGGTATATTATTCCAGCACTTCGTCGCTTGATGACGGAAACTACCTGCAAAGGCCACTGATTTATGTTTATATACTATAAGACAAGAGCGAGTGCCTCCAACATTGCGCCTATCATGAAGTGTTGAAAATTTCAGCTTAGCATATAGATATTCCGGTGTTCTGGATTGTAGTAGTCCAAAAAGAAGACAGGCGAGGTGCATTTGCCTACGTGACTCCATATTCAGTATCGATGAATTGTTTAAGTACGGGGAGATGTGAGATCGTGGAGGAACATCGAAACAATATCGGCAGCAAGCATTTTGAACTCGCTGTATTAAGCGCTTTGTTCTACAAGTAGGCGAGGACCATAAATAATATCGCCATAGTTAAGTTTAGATAAAATAAGAGCTTCACAAAGGGCAATGCGTGTTTTCGATGAAAGAACACTACGAATTTTATATAGAATTTTCAGACGGTAAAAACAATTTTTGACTGCAGTTTGTACATGTTTTCGTACGTAACTTTGCGTCCATAATAATACCCAGGTTTTTTACCTCAGTTACCTGTTCTAAGTTGTCATTAATGATTGTAACGGTTGGATTTTGATCTCGTATTCGTTTAATTTGCAGTTCTGTGCCAGAAGCCATAAACTTTGATTTAAGCGGATTGATTTTTAGGGTATTCTTTTCACTCCATTCAGTGATACTATTTATGTCATCGTTCAATTTGGATATTGCATTTAAGATGTTATTGGGCTGCTCAGATATATAGAGTTGTAGATCATCGGCATAGCAGTGATATTTGCAATATTTGATTTTTTTAACGAGATCAGCAGAGTAAATGTTAAAAAGCAATGGGCCAAGTAGTGATCCTTGTGGTACACCACGATTAATTTGTTGCGATTCAGAAAAAATGTAGGAACCATCTGTCATTTTTAGTTTTACTGTTTGTGATCTGCCAATTAAGTAACTATGGAACCATTTCAAACTGTTTTGATCCAAGCCATAATAAGTTAGTTTAGATAGTAAAAGCGGAATACTGAGGCTGTCGAATGCACGTGAGAAATCTAATAAAGCTAGTATGGTGCCACGTCCTATATCCTGCTCCGCAAAAATATTATCAGTGACATCCAATAGCGCTGTAACCGTACTCCGACCTTTACGAAAACCCGACTGAAACAACGGTAACATTTCATTGCTTTCAAAATATTTTTTAATCTGATTAAATATAGCTCTTTCCAACAATTTTGACAAATAGGGCAAGATACTTATCGGCCTTAAGTCTTTGGGGTCAAGAGGATCATTGACTTTTGGAATGGGAGTCACCCAAGCTCCCTTCCATTGAGCAGGAACGGTTCCCGAAAGTATGGAGCGATTTATTATCTCAGTTATAACACTAAGAGTACGCGGTAGAGTAAAAATTAACATGTCTCTGCTGATACCGTCAGAGCCAGTGGCATTTGTTTTGATAGATTTAATGTAAGCCGCTACATCATTTTCAGAAACGGTGTGTAATTTTAAAGTTTTATCAGAATGACGATGGGACTCAAAGAAGATTACTTCGGTAGCAGAAACAGGTGTCGCAGGGGGGATATTTAAAAAATAATTATTTATAACATTTGGATCATTAAGGCACTCAGGTAAGGTCTCGCTTTTACTGGGATCAATCAAAATTTTTTATTTATTTATATATGCTTTGTTTGCACACCACAACAAGGAAAAGAAAATAAAACAATTTTATACAATGGGCAGCAAAAGGCGGTCTTATCGCCAGAAGCGATCTCTTCCAGACAACCAGTAAATGGACATGACTGAAAAGAATATACACGCGGGTGTGCCGGGTTAAGATAAACTATACATAAATTTATACATAAATATGCATACGTAAATAAATACAAATATTAGAAGAGATGGGCTATATTATATAGTTAAAGTGAAGAATAGTAAGACTTTACTAGTTTTTTGAAGAGTGGCAGTGTTTGTGCACGTCTAACCGATTGAGGCAGAGCGTTCCACAAGTGCGCTGCCTGCACTGCGAAAGAAGCATCCATAAATTTGGTAGTGTGGGAAGGAATTTGTAAGTAGGGATTTTCTGAGGATCTCAGAGTTCGAGTATGGGAATCATGAAGAAAGTTGAAATTTTCTTTGAGGTAGGTTGGATAGGATGGGTTGAAGAGAATATTATAAAGTAGAAACAGTATGCGAGCATTCCGGCGAAGACGGATGGGCAGCCACTCAAGCTTACTACGGAAAATGGAAACGTGATCATATTTGCGCAGGCCAAATATGAACCTGATGCAGAAATTTTGGAGTCGTTCAAGCTTGTCTAGCTGGGCTTCAGTGAGGTCTAGATAGCTGGCATCGGCATAATCTAAGATTGGAATTAGAAGAGACTGTGCTAGGGTAATTTTAGTTGCAGTGGGAAGAAAATTGCGCAACCTTCGAAGGAGTCCTGCAGACGAATATAGCTTTCGACTGAGACTTTGCAGTTGTGGTCTCCATGACAGATTTTTGTCGATAGTAATACCCAAGTCTTTAACTTCTTCGCTAAAAGGTATTTTAGTGCCTTCAAAGATGACCTCCGGAAGTTTATTTATACCGCATTTGGCTAACATTTTTGGAGTGCCAATGATTATTGTTCGAGATTTTGCGGGATTTACTTTTAGACTATTTGCTATACTCCATTGTGATATATGTGCAAGGTTTTTATTCATGCGCTCTATGGCAGCTGAAATATCAGTTGGAGCTGTTTGCACATATATTTGCAAATCGTCTGCAAAAAGGTGATAGGGAGAAGTAAGATTTTCGGAAATAGTATTTATCAATACAGCGAAAAGCAATGGTGATAAAACGCCACCCTGTGGGACTCCAGCAGTGGTAACACACCAAGAAGAAAATTTGTCTTCTATTAGTGTGCGTTGCTGACGTCCGCACAGGTAACTGCTAAACCAGTCAATCGCCGTTGGAGATACGTTAAGAGAACGAATTATCGCAAGTAAAATATCATGATCAACAGTACTGAAGGCATTGCTAAAATCGAGCAAGGCAAGAACCGTTACATAGCCCCTCTCCATGCCTAACCGTATGTCATCTGTAATTTTGACAAGAGCGGAAGTGGTACTGTGTCCTTGCCGAAAGCCTGACTGGAATGGATTTAAAAGGGAATTATATGACAGGAAAATGTTGAACTGGTTGTGAATAAGACGCTCGAGGACTTTAGAGAGAAAAGGCAGTATCGTTATGGGTCGGTATTCTGAAAAGGATGTAGGATTTGGTTTTTTTGGCAATGGGATGATTTGTGCTTTTTTCCATGACGTCGGGAAGGTTCCTAAGGAGACTGAGGAGTTTAAAATATGACAGAGGATTGGTAAAATTTGATCCAGAATTGGAAGGATCATTTTCCGGCTGACACAGTCACTTCCGACCGCATTGGAGTTTATGGATAAAACGCTCTTCCTAACGTCACAAGCAGAGAATTGACAAAATTTAAACGGAGTATAACTAGGCGTTGGGAGTGATGACAGACGTTTTAAAGTTTTATCCTTAGTTGCCTTGTCGAAGATAGGCGAAGATGAGAAGTGTTGATTAACTGAATTTATATTTAAATTCTTGGGTACGGAGATTTTACGTGTTTTCCCAACCTCTAGAGATTTCAGAAATTTCCAGATCTGTGCTGGATTACTGTCTTGTACTGAATTATGAATGTGCTGGCGTTGGGCGTCCCTACACACCTTATTGCAGCGATTACGAATAGAAATATATTTTGCCCAGTTTTGGTCCGCCGGCTTATACTTGTATTTAGTTCTTAAAGCTGCTTTCTTTTTAATAAGCACTTTAATGTGATCTGTAAGCCATGGGGCTGGTCGGTGTTTTATTTTTACCGGTCTGTTAGGCGCGTGAACATCATACAGCTTTAAAAGTTTATCAGAAAAAATTTCTACTTTTTCGTCAAGCATATTCGCGCTATAGAGTCTTGTCCAATCTATATTCATTGCGTCTTCCTTTAGGTTGTCGATATTCATACCACTAAAATTACGTTGCAGAACAACTTTGGTTTTAGTTTTAGGAGGACGTATTTTATAAGAAAGAAAAACTAAATCATGGTACGAAAAAGCATCAGCTGGACATTGACCATGCTTATGAACTAGATCAGGTGAAGAAACAAAAATTAGGTCAAGAAGTGACGGAGAGCAATTAGGAGAGTGGTGTGTCGCATTTAGGTGAAGGATTGTGAGATTATTTGCGTTAATAATAGATTGAAGTGTAGATGACCGATGGTCTTCTTTGAGAAGACAGGTATTAAGGTCACCCATGATGATAGTATGTGAATATGATGGAACTAGATTTTCTAACAGACTTTCAAATGAATTGAAATAATCTATGCGTAAGGATGGGCAGTAATATACACCAACCAGCACTTTAGAGTGTTGGAGCTCAACCTCAACAAAAAGATGCTCGCCAGCATTACATGGAGGTGGCTGCGCAGATATATCAACAATGGAGAACGAAATGTGATTGCGTAGGTATATTGCAACACCACCTCCATTGCCAATCGAACGATCATTTCTAATGAGGTGGAAGCCCGGGAGGGAGTAGGTGGAAGAAGGAAGACATGGTTTAAGCCAGGACTCTGAGACAAGAATAGCGTGTATGTTTAGATTGCTAAAAGTTGCCAGCATATCAGGAAAGTGAGCCGGAATGCTTTGAGCGTTTATGTGAACCACATTGAACTTATTATTAGAACGTGGGAACAGCGAAATGAGATCATCAGAAAGACATGGTATGCTTATAAGACTCTTATCATTACTATCGACTGAGCAAGAGGTGTCACTATCGCCCGTAAAGTCTAAATGAAATATATTATCGCTAAAAGTGTGCATAAAATATTATAAACGAGTACAAACAAAAGAAAAATTAACTAATTAATAAATAAATGAAAATAAAACACTGGCTCAAATAAAAGAAAATATATAGGAACAAATAACAATGGCAAGAGGAGTAAAAAAAAAAAAAAATGCTGAGATATGTCAAAAAAACAATAATTATAATATACCAGTGACGGTCTTAAGGCTAATTTAAAGTATTGAAAAATAATAAAATACATATATACATACATAAAAACAAAATAGGTACCTATATATAAACAATCAATCATGTCCACCTACCAGTAGAGTGGTGAATTAGTAAAAGTTTTAAATATACATAAACAACAAAAAGAGAAACACACATAAGGAATACAACGGCTAATATAGTTAACATATCATAGTTAATGACAAAAAGTAAGTTACAATTTTTATACCAACATTTCAATAGTAGATGTAGTAAGAATAGTGGTATGTAGTTTTTATATTAATATAACATTGACAGGTCCTTTAAGGTTCATAGTGCACTATACATTTTATTAACATTTAACTTTAAACACATATCCAATAAACAATTATCTTTAGCAGCTACCTGCTGTAAGTAGAGGAGATAACAAAAAGAAAAAAAAAAAAAAAAGAAAACTTCCATTTGCATTACAAAAGTAGGCTGAATGCATGACAATCAATAACAGAAATTAGACACATTCACAATGAACTATGCACTGTCATAGGTTGGTGCTGTACCTGTTGTATGAGAGTGTGAATTTTATTAATAAGGAGTAACATATGCAAATTTGCTTAATTAATCTATTACATAACTTGTATTAAACTTATACAGGTATGCATTACTATATAATATAAGTAGCCAAAAACCCAAGCTGTATTAGAATTTGTAAATGTACTATAATATTTTACAAAGGAAGTTATTTCATATTAAATAAATGTATGTAACTAAGTTTACTATAATCATTCATTATAATTTAGAAAAATAAACACAAATGCTAATAGCGTTTCACTTATTAAGCAAATTTATTTATGTAAGTGTAATGATTATAGAATCCAAATGTAATATTATATAATGACATACCGACATAGACAGAGGAATTATAAATATTCTATTACATGCTTTTAACACAAATATTAATCTTTAGATGAACATAATAAGATGGCTAACAAGGATTATAATGTACAAAAGAGAAAAAGAAATTTGAAATGAACCTTAAAGGAAGTATGTTTTAATAATTATAGCAAAAATAAACAATCATTATTAATATAACTTCATGGATTTATTTTTTGGTAGTGATATTTCGTTTAACCCTTACATTGACAGCTTTTGGTACATTAGTTGTTTTTTTAGCATCTGGGTTTATTTAATTTGATTAATCTCTATTACTGAAGATACACACTGTCGGGAACCATCTGGCAATAAAATATAAATAAATCCCTCCTTTGTCCAACATTTTGAGATACCAAATTTCTCCCGTGCAGCCATAAAAGTATCATGCCTTTGTTTTGTTAGAAATTCAGAAATAGTGATACCTGAACCTTTGAGGTTTGTTTTCGAATACCACACTTTATCGCGAAGAATAACATCTTGAAATTTAACAATGATAGGTCGAGGCTTGGTATGGTTAACCTGACGACCCATCCGGTTACACCTCTTCACATCACTAGAAGAACACTCTTTAATATGTAACTGTTCGCATAACACTTTAATGAGGACTGCTTCAGTATTTTCGTTTGTTGTTTCTGGGACACCATGAACTAGCAACATCTTCCTTCTGCCTCTGACCTCCATTTGGTCTACATTTTGGGCCAACATTTGAACTTGCTGTTGGAGGCTGCTGAGAGATTGGACATAAAAATTGTTTAATAGGCATATTCTGCAGACAGAGCTGTGGTGTTTGGAGGAGAAGTTGGAGATTTTCGCAGCTCATCTTCAAAATTAGCCATTCTTTTATTAAACACCTCCATTAGATTCGTCAAAGTGTCTTTAATAGTAGACTCCATTATGGGCAAGTGCAGGACTTTTCGAAAATGTTTCTGTTATTGTTCTGATGTGTGTAAAACGTATGGAAATACACTCACTGGTAGGCAAAAATGACCTAGTTCTTATTCATAAGACTAATAGACAGATTTAAACACTTTATCTATTTTAATTATAATAACGATATCAGAGCGCACAGGTTACGTTTTCTTCCGACTACCCACTCTTGTTTTAGGTTTTTCCAAAATTTTTTGCTATTCTTAATTTCCGAATTGACATGATAGTTAACGTAAGCGCGTTTTTCATTATTAATACTAGTTTTAGCCAGTTTTTTTTAAGGTCTTGATAATATTGTTTGTTCGTGTCAGACGGAGTTTTACGGTATGTTTCAAAGGCACTATTGCGCAAACTCATGATCAGTCTACAAGTATCAGTGATCCATGGTAAACGATGATTCCCGAATACTTTTATGGATTTATAAGGAGAGTGAATGTTGAAAAGAGAGAGTACTAATAAATTGAATCGTTCAACCATTAAGTCTATGCTTTTTATGTTTGCTACAGATTTCCAATCAATTGAATTTAAGTCATTGTTAAAGTTTTCTAAATTTATGTTTGAAATAGATCTATTGATGAAATAACGGTGTGGAGGCTTATTTTTTTTTATCATAAGTTCTAGATTTATCATTGCATGGCCCAGAGAGCCGGTAACATTATACAATGAAATGTCTCGAATTTTCGCATTAGTGCATACAAGATCAATGAGGGTCTCGGTTCCTACAGAAAAGTGAGTAGGTTTTGCTACTACCTGGTCAAGTCCATGTAGTGCAGAAATTCGTTGATCTTCCTGGCACCACTGCTAGTTTCATCAAGCATATTTACATTAAAATCGCCCATTAACAATATCCATAGTTAACAAAAGAAGCAATCGATTCGGTGAGCGCATCAATGAAGATATCGATATTGATCCAGTGAGGTCTATACGCAGTACCTATTATAATTCGTTTGTCATTAATACTTGTAGCAATCCATAGCTGCTCAATATTGGCACCAGGTGTTTAACACGCTGTACACTTAATTCTCGTTTAATGTAAAAAGCTTACCTCCTCCTCTTCCAGCGCGCATGCTGATTGGACGTGGGCAACTAATCAAACGATAACCAGGAGTTACTGGAGCAGCGCTTTGTTGACCGGCCCGAAGCCACGTTTCATTAATTGCTACAATATCCGCTTTGAAATCATCTATTGCATATAAGAAGTCGTCCTGCCCTGTGTGTAAAGATCCTGCATTATAGAGACCTAATTTAAGAAATCTTGTTTTAGATGGCATTGTAGTAATTTAAAATAAATAATGAACGAACTGTAAATCCTCTGCAAAACGACAATGCTGTATGAACTGTATTTGCAGGTTTGGTTTGTACCAAGGAATTATAATATATAAGGCCGATAGTCGAATTTACATTTAAGAAATTTTATAATATATAATACCATTGCAGTACACAGCAGAGTAATAAAAAAATTATTAACGGTACAGTTTGAAAAACTAAGTAAATAATGACGGCGGTCATTAACCCTTTCAAAACTGGCGTGCACAATTGTAGACATAAGATATAATTTAAAAAATAAATATGAAACTCTCAAGCTTTCCGATTGAAAACGGTTGTATTGATTTGTTCACTTATGAACTACTCAATTTGGTATTACTAACGCTATCTCTTAGCTTATTCTTGTGCTTTTCAACAAGTTGTGACCAGTGCCAGTTTGAATTTGAACTGTACAGGTAAGCTCTTTATTTTATTTCAAAAAAATATAAATTCGTGCAAGAAATCATAAGGAAAAATTATAAACGGATATCTAATATTATTGGGGTCATGTGTAACGTAATATTTGTGTATTTTTTATCACCTTATATTGGTTATCTCGATTTTTATATTTGTGCTCAATTGTTCCCATCAGGACTCCACTGAGTTTTTTTTTATTGTTAACGGTTTTTTACGAAAATATGTTCTGTTTATATTTTTATCGTTTTGCTAATTATGTTACTAACATAAATATATAAAATTAACTAATTTAATTTTTTTTTATTTTTTATATTTTTTTAAATAATTTTTTAAATTTTTATGATATTGTTTACTAATATTTTCAGATGCAAAAACACCAATATGTTCTCTCCGGAGGCGTTACAAGCATTAGATGAAGGAGATCTTTCCGACTTGTTATTATCATCTGATGACGAAGATAATTATTATGAAGATTCAATTCGTCCAGCACCCTTAGCTGCTAGAGTTGGAGCAGATGTCATTCACCAAAACCAAAGGGAGTTATTTCCACCTGAATCTGATGACGATGAAGGACCTAGCGAATTGTATGACGTCGTCCCTGATCAGGAACCAGAAAATTCAGTCAACTCCATGATATGTCGGAGTCTCAACCAGAAATACCTACCACAACTGAAGATATTTTACAGGACCTTACACCAAAACAGAGGATTGCATGGAGACACAGAGAATTGGTATATAATACTATACCATCAGGTTGGCTTCCACCAATACCTCTAGATCCGATAGTTAAAGCCCCAATAGATTATTATTATTGTAGATATGTCCCAAAACAATTATTCAGTGTCATGGCAGAAATGACTAACTTATATACCGCTCAGTCGAATAAGCATACATTCAAAGTTACTAGTACAGGAGAATTAGAGGTTTTGTTTGGATTTGTTTGATCTGGCTATTACAAAATAAAATCAAAAAATGGACTCGGACGTGGAATGATATTTCATGCATCAGATATGGCAGTTCTTCAGGCATATCGAGAATACCAAATGGATAACGACTTATTAGGCACACCAAAAAAACAACGACTTTGCTTTAATTTCGTCGTCGCTTGGCTGGCAGTTTGGTGCTACTAGATAAATTGTCTATCGCCAAAAGAGGTCGACCAAGTAGCAGTTCTAGCTCAACGGTGCAAATTATACCAAGAAGGCCAGGAGAGATTCGCCCTGCAGCTGAAATAAGTCGTGACGGTGTTGGGCATTTCCCTACACATGACGATGTGGGACTTGGTGTAAAATGTTGGGATGCAAGGGAAAATCCCGTGTCAAATGCAGAAAGCAAAGTTCATTTATGCCTAATCCAACACAAGAATTGCTTCTTGGCCTTCCACACATAGATAAACATATTTTATTTTCCCTAATTATTGTTCTTACTGTGTTTTTGTATTTGTCCCAATGACTGTTTATGCCAAAAAACTAATAATTGCTTATTTTATTTAATAGAAAGAATTTAATTATGTTAATTCATTTATAATTTTGTAATAAAAATGTTTCTTAATGAATATTATTTCATTTCAGAACAACTTTGCATACCTTGTTCTTATTACTATGTAGGACGGGAGTCCACATTTGTGCACATTAAGAAAAACTAGATTTTCCCGAAAAGTTTAATGCTAAAATTTTTTTATTTATTTTTTTATAGTCTCCTTATTATACTTTAGACACATGGAATTTACCAAATCTATCGGATGAAAAAAAAAAAATCAGTTCTGAAAGGGTTAATAATCACAGAAATAAACACCCGAATATACACTTTAAATTTCAAACCAGAAAGGGAACTTATCAAAATAATAAAAAGGTAAAAAATCAATTTAACAATGAACAAAATAGGAACAAATATGTTCTCAAATACATCCCCCATCAAACAAGCATTTAAATAAAATTTATAAGAAAAATAATTTAAACTTGCGTTACTATACTCATGCAGTTCATTTATCTTCAGAACTAACACAGGTCGCACCAAAAACCCGAAGTAAGTCACTTTCGGTACGCATGCGCTGACGCACTGCGTCCGCTCCTGCATGTCTGCGCACATAAATCCTACCATCTCGAGTCCAAGCGTAACGCCAATTGTGTTGGCGCGCGAGCTCTCGCGCATTTCTGAAGAGATGGCGATTATGCCTGGTTAATCTTTCGTTAACATAAAACCGTTTTGGTGAGCCAGGTAGGCCGGTTCCCTCAGTGGTAGTGTTGCGGCGAACTCGTGCGGCGCGCATCATGCTGTCACGGATGGATCGACGCATAAATCGCACCACCATTAAGCGTGGATTAGATCGATTGGCTTCAGCCGCTGAGCCCACTCGGGAACAGCTCACGAGGTCCTCTTCTGCAAGTGTAATGCCTAACTTGGTGCTGAGAGTCATGGTAACGTGCGTTAAATTTCATTTTTCTCTTCTTGAATTCCGGATATCTCCAGATCATTTAATAAGAGTTCCTGATCCGGTCGTTAAGCTCCTGCTTTAACTGCTGCAGAGCTTCCGTGAGTGCTTTGTTCTCATTTTTTTCAGAGAGTTCCATGATTCCATGCTCAATGGTATCCAATCGGCCATAAATGTGATCGATGCGATCCTCACATTTTTCCACCCTCTGTGTTAAATTAGTGAGAGTATTATTGAACATTGTTATTTGCTCTCTTGTCGCAGCCATCTCTTCCCTGAAGTTTCGCATCTCATCGATCATTGCTTGAAAATCGATGGCTAGAAGAGGTGGTTGCGAGTCCAACTCTTTTTCTCCAGTAGGTGGTAATGAAGTAGGTCCCTTCAGAGGAACTGGAGGGCTGATAGTGGTTCCTCCACGGCGCCGAGGTATTCCATCATTAGTTCGTACTAAAGGATTGTTGTTGGACTTTTTAGAATCCTTGCAAACACACAATGGGCACTTCCAAGACTTTTTTGAATCAGAGGTCATTGAGTTAGAAAAACGGTGCTCGGATATATTCGCACAAGTGAGATCGTAATTATGCTTGCAAAGAAAGCAACTTAAAAAATGTTTGTCTTCAATGACTTTTAGACAATTAGCACAGAACAAACTTTTCGTCGACATTTTGTTTATTTTTTGGTAATGTTATTGTGGTCTCAGAAACTTTCTCAAAAAGTTGCATAAAGCAACGTAAACAAAAAAGCAAAAAAAAATAAATTTTTTACTAGATTTGAACCCACGTCGAAACAACTGCCACGAGTATCGCACCCTCAGCCGCAACACCAGAATAATCTAAGAGCGTTGAACAAAAACAATGGTCATAATTATATTAGCATTAGCGTTCAAGTACGTATAACGCAGACTTGTTGAATAGGTCGTTGTTTTCTCTGACTCATGACACACTTCTTTGGCCGGCTTATAACAGTCACTACTTTAAAGGCACTTTCTGTAAAATTCCCGTTGATTTCACTAATGTCACATTTATGTTAGGAAAGAATACTTCTTCAGGATTAAAACACAGTACAAATCACTGCAAAATCACCAGTATTTAAGACTTTTTTTAATATTATTAGCGGAGCGCACACAAAACACCTCTACTACCCACATGCGTCCCCATGCGTCCTTTGGTATTTATTTGACTTTGTTATGTATTTATGTGTTTGTATGTAGTAGTAAATTTTAGTCCTAGCTTTGTTATTGTTATGAATGTCTTGTATTTTTTTTTAATTTTTGTGGTGTATTACTTAATTTTAAATTCAACATAATTTTTGAATTTTATCTTAAGATTCTGTTCAGTTAGTTGGTTTCGTGTCTTTACTGGTATAGAATTAAGGAACTGTGGTATTAACGAAGCACAAGTCCTTTTGCCATAGAAATTATTAGTATTGTTGGCTATATACAGTGGGTGAGCCCTGCATCTAGTGTTGTAGGTGTGTTTTGTAACTAAAAATCAGGGTTGTAGTCTTCACATGCCACAACAGTACCTGAGTGGGTTCCTTTCCCATACATAGTATAAGTTTTCTTTTTTTTGATGATTGTATTTTTTTTGTTGTGTTTTGTATGGGACTAAATGATTTTTTTTTCTTTTACTTTATTTCTCCCGTTTAAGGGGGATCGTCAGGCTCAGTTTCAGACTCCAGGAACTTACGGACAATTCGACAGGTGTTAAGACTTCCATACACCGTATATTATATTAGAAACAATTTATTCAAAAATAAATTTAAATCTGCCATACCTCTCACATTCATACGTCACCAGTCAGAGCTCACACCTTGCACACTGCCCAAACACGAATGTGTCTAGACTTACAGTCATCTGTCTTTTATACCGAAACGATGGTATGTCATACCCTCCCTTTTTTCATTTTAGTGTTTTAAAAATCGATACACCTATTATTTTACTAACAAAATGTCGGTAATCACAATTATTTTCTCAATATCTAACAATTATAAATTCTATCGTTATCGCCCTTTCGTACAAATACATTTCCGTGTTTATACCAGACGTATTTAAATTGAGGATGGAGGTATTTTTTCACGTTTCATAGAATAGTTTTATTCGTTTTCATCAACACGTATCTTATCATAAGTTTCCTATTCCTGAGTGGGTAGTGTTGGAAATTTTAGGAAGTGGGCGGGGACAAAGGCTCTTTTCCATATTGACCAGAGTCAAGGGAGAAATTAACGATGTGGGTTATAACAGGAAGCAGAATAACTAGTTTAACACGTTCACTGCCACCCCGCTTTTGACGATGTCTTCCCAGGGGCCGCCATACATTGGGTGTCGGTCACACCGTTTGTGTCGCCGGCACTGGAGAAAAATTTTGGTGGACACAACAGTTGTGTCACCGGCACTGCGTTTGGGTAAAATTTATATTTTGTTGTTTTTTTGGGCGTTGCAGCCTCTATTAAGTTTATATAAATAGTATAAAGTGTTTGAAGATTAGTTAGTGTGTTTTACATATAAATATGGCTAAAAACTCAAAGGATAAAATTAAACGTGTTTTTGTTACGTAATTCAACCAGCGGTTCTCAACATACAGTTGTCGTTGTTGTTAAGATTTTATTTTGTATTAATATTTAAGGATATATATTTAAGGTTGTTTTATGGTTTTATGAATAACTTAAACAAGAATTTTGAACATAATTGAACATTTATTATTCGTATTTTCATATCAACTATATAACATAAACAGTCTTAATATGTGTGGTACGGTCTAAAACATTCAACGCATAATCCTGGCTGAGAGGGACAATCTTCGCATGCGAAAGGGGATAGACACCTTTTTTTTAATGTGCGCCAGCATTGATTACAACGCTTTCGTTTTATTTTGCCCTTATTGTTTTTGGATAGTTTAATCAAGCAGTGGATTTTATTTACTAAAGGTGTTTGTAATTGGCAAGGCAGATGAGGTTCTATTATTGTCTTAATAACATTTAAACGGAAATCGTATAAGGTGATGGTCATATTGCTATATTTATTATATAATAAATAAGAGTTGACCAATAAGACTTGCATTATATGTATAATAATTTTTTTATACCACCACAAAGTTTTGTGTTCGCATGAATAGTAGGACAACATTTTTTCATGACGATCTATTGCTTTCATATATTTGTTATACTTTAGTATCATTTGCGGCTTTGTTTTTAAAATGCCTTGTCGGTTTCGCGTATGTTTTAAATCGCCGCCATATTTACTTGAAATCGCTCGTACTTCCCTTTGGTCGTCCCAATTTATTACACATATACTATTTTTATGAACCATGCATAATTCTCCTTTTTTAAGTTTTGTCGGTTCTATTTCTTTCGGATTATTTTGCCTCCTCTGTCGGAGCGTTCCCGTACAATAAGTTTTATTCAAATATAACCTTTCAACAAGGTTAACACTAGCGTAGAAGTGAATGCACAATTACAATTTTCGATATTTTTTTAACTGTTAGATGAAAACATATCTAATTTTAAAAGTTTGCGAGGAACTAAAGTTATAATAATTTAATAAACAACCCATAAAAACCGGATGACTGTCTGGATAGGAAAACACGTGCAAAATAACTAATTACAACAAACAAAGGTATGATTTTTATGGTTTTTGGTATAATGATGCCTGTTTGTTGTTTATTGCTCAGACTGCACACACTTAATTACACAAATATGCTTGCTTCTATGCAAAATGCTTCTTTGATATATCCTTAATTCCAAACACTTTCTTACATGCCAGATCAGAGGACTAAATAGCAGAAAATAAATCACTTACAAATTTTTAGAAAGCTGCGCTTCTCTTCTCACTAGTCACAATCTTGCAGCACTACTTTTCTGGTGTTGACAACGATCTTACAGGTCTTTCTTCTAACGCGCTTGCCTTGTTAATGCCGTTGACTACCTTGAACTGCACTCTAAGGTAATTAACTTGCCAAAACGAACTATTTCTCCGGATCCTTTTATTAGGCCTTTGCCGCTATAGCCCGTCTCTTTAACTTTTATTAGACCTTGTGGCGACTTATAAATTTCTCTTTAAATCTACTTCCTAATTGCATTAGCGTTGTTGACGCCATTTTTCGGTTACGCATCTGGCGTTACCCGCGCAGGTGCACCGCCGGACAATAGCGGCTCAGCGGGGTTTACAATACTTAGGTTTATTGCGGCTATTAAAACAACTATTTAACGCCCCTCGATAATCGTTCGAGTTACTACGCGGCCCGCCGAAACAATGACAGCCCATCACAGGTGCTGTTTATTGTCATTATTTCGACATAACTCCCGCTCTAGTTTTTACATCCATATCAGAGCCATTTTTAGTAAAAAAAAAAGATTATAGTTGATAGTACTTACCGGTTTTCAAGGTCGTTGCAGCCATGAATATTTATCAAAAAATTTCAGACCACTATTTTAATATTTTTCCCATTCAAGGTCCTATAATATTTGACAAAGTAGTCGAGAAAGCACTCGAATCTATAAATCGTATGCTAAAGTACTAAATAATAATGTTTTTATTACCTTTCCCTCATTATCTAATTTGTTCATATTAGTAAATCACTATACTTGTCGATTGGAACGCTATATCAACCGATGCAAAAACCATGTTTGTGTTACATTCATTATGTTCTGGGTATACGTAGTACGTACGTAGACGTCGTCCAATATTTATGCATCAAAAGTTTGACAAACAGTGGCATAACAACTTTTTTTTTAAAAAATAAAAATATCGCGTCACACTCAAACCACGAAGGGAGTATGTAAATAACACCTATATTAGGTCTACACTGTAATTTTAAACCGAATATACGCAGGCATTTTAGAATTATTAACCAAAAACAGTGGTCACACCGTTTGTGTCGCCGGCACTGTAGAAAAATTTTGTTGAACACAACAGTTGTGTCCCCGGCACTGAACGTGTTAATGTGCACCATTTGTCTGCTGATCTCATCACAACCGACAGCTTTGGATTGAACGGCTTTACTGCGTTACTAACATCATCCTGTGATACAGGAGTGAATTCAAAGAATGGCATGGGAAGACCAGGCAAAGATGCTATGTGGGATATAGTTTGTTCACGGACTTTAGGGTCCATAGATAAGGAAGTTAGAATAATATATGAACTGTGTGAATTGTTAATATTCTTAATTAGTATATTTTGAAATTGCTACTTCTAAACTTCCAATCTTTAAAACATTTTTGTTCATGAATTGGAATACGTAATCCATTGAATGTCCGGTACACCATATATATTACGCTAATTAAACCACATATTGATAGAGGGATCGGCTTATAAAACCAATTTAAATAAACTACAAACAACACAAAATAAATTAATTAAAGTATTATTACACTATAATTATTTAACACCGTCCGATATCATATACAAAGAAACCAAACTATATAATATATCTAATATATAAAATTCTCATGTCACAATGTTCTTTCGCATACTCCTCCGAAACGGCTTTACCGATTCTGATGAATTTTTTTATGCATATTCAGTAGGTCTGAGAATCGGCTACTATCTATTTTTCAAACCCCTAAGTGATAAGGGTTGCTCACACCAAAAATTTGTTTTAATTTTTTGGGTATGTTTTTTCTATTTTATTTTTTTATTGTGTGGCATCAAAAAATACATACAACCCTTAATTTTCACTTTTCTGTCACCAACCCCTGCTTTTTAATAGTCATTTTAAAATATTTTCGTCCTGCTCACTAACATCAATTATACATGGCCACGTATCAAATCGCGTGGCAATAAACTCCAAAAAAAAAAATTTAATCACTTGGTAAGTGATCCCCTCCACGTGTCTACCGGTGTCACCTCTAACCAGTACACAGCACCGAGTGGGGATGACAACGAATTCTATATCTCTCGAACAATAAGCCTTCTCTCACTCGCTCTACATATAAATATATTCTCAAGCAACTTTATTATTTATTTATTAATAAATGATATTATTGAATATAATTTATTATTAATCTATAATACAAAAATGAATCGCAAAATGTGTCGGTAAGCGCATCACTCAACAACGCCTGGACCAATTTGGCCAATTCTTTTTTAAATGTTCGTTGAAGTTCATGCAGGGCTTTTACGGCGAGAAAAATTCGAATAATCGCCGGGAAGCCTATAAAACAGCTCTTTTCTTTTTCCTATACACACGTTCTCTAACTAAAATGTAGAGTCAATTTGAACTTTATTGCTATTTAATAAAGTTCATATTAAATTACAAGCTTTCACTGCTGTTTAAGCAATGTAGGTGCGTTCCTCACGCTAAAGAGTCAATTTGCACTTTATTACAGCTGCACAAAGTTCAAATTCAACTATTCTATTAAAACAGTGTGCGTATGCGCGTCGGAGGATCTAACGCCGCGTGCCGAAATTAAAACGAATGAAATAATAACATAAATAGTAACAAAATGTAAGATAAGAGCTAAAGATCATTACTTCTTCTTCTTAAAGTGCCTCTCCATTACTGGAGGTTGGCCGTTAGTTCTGCGAATTTCTGCCTATTTTGATCATTACTACTGACTTTCAATTAGGTCGGCTTCGCGGTATTATTTCTTTTGTTTTAGTTTCGGCGCGCCACATAAAATGCATTCGTTTTCACAACATTACATCAGTCAAGCACAAACCGCGTTACCATCTGGCGGACCTGACAGACTTCGTTCTGTCAAAAAGATTTGGAATGTGGCAGTTATTTGTTCCTAAAAAAATAATAATAGTAAAAATAAATTATGTACTGTAATTATAACTTTGGCCACTCTTCTGGAACCCACTCATATTTAAATATTAGTTATTAGATGAACATATATAGAGCTGAACCCCACACACCGCCCTATCACCAGAGTGACGGTTCAGTCCAGATTTTGCGCTGGCTATTAAATAGGTAAGAACAAAAACGGCCATATTCCAATTTTTGACTGAACCAAGTCTGTCGGGTCAGCTAGTCACAAATATATAAATATAAAACATGCTTACTAATACATAAAGTACTTAAAAAAGACATTCACACTTATCTATCCTTCAAAAAAAATATATCGATTTATAAATGTAACCCGAGACGTCCACATAATATACATATAGGCAAAGCTAGAACGCGATACTATGGACAAAAAAATATAATGTTTGAAATTGTATAACATCTTACCCAAAAGTTTCACTTTCAATCACTAAAACGCCACATTTCCGAAGATTATTACTAAAAAAAAAATGACTATTGTGTTTATTCTCATTAAATTTGCTGCAGTGTATAAGCACCCTAACTTATCAACGATTGCGGAGTTCTGCTGTTTGTCAATATTTTTTGTTTTACCTGTCTGTTTACTTTTTACTTTTAAAATGTTTTATTTCTCACAAGTGATGTATAATCTTTCGAGAAATAATAAAATCATCAACCTTAAACTTTAATAGAATTGTCATATGTGCACTTAAACATTACGTTTATCAAGATATTGTAAATATTATCAACTTATAACAAAAATTATTAATCATCTTCATTAATTATATATTTTGCTCTACGTGGTTTTAATTTTTTGTTTTATAAAAAAGTTAGTTGTGCTTGTGGGTTAGCTAACATTCAATTTAATAGTAACTTGTTATCTTATTAATTTTCAGATCCAAGCTCGTCGCGTGATGTTGAACCTGTGCCTGAAGGAATTCCAAAAAGATGCAAAAATTTGCAATATTTGGAGTTAAGGTTTGAGAAAGTTACATGTTATTTTCTTAAAATTATAACTTAGAGCCGTGATAGCCTAGTGGTTTGAACGCCGGCCTTGCGAAGGTATCGGGTTCGAATCCGGCCTGTACCAATGCATTTTTCAATTTATGTGCAGTTAGCATAAAACACCAACTAATATCACGTGCTTTGACGGTGAAGGAAAACATCGTGAGGACACCTGCATATCTATGTCGTGACCATCCGTGGTCGGACTAGTATGTGAAATGGAGAAGGCAATGGCAACACCACTCCATTATAACTGACAAGTAAGTCGTCGTGTGTTTCACGGCACATGATGACAACGACCCTCAGTCATGAGAAATATGACTAAGAAGAAGAAATATAGCTTAGTACATGTATATGGATTATTAAATATTTATGACTGCCGGTAGGTCTCTGTTGTCGAAGACCGTCCTCAGGGTAAGTGCGTGTGTTACGTGGTGAAACAAAAACTTATTTGCATGATGAATTTATTTAAAAATATAACAGAAGTGTGTCCTGGAGGACGACCAGAGTCGGTTATAAGAGTATGGTTAATAGCTAATATTTAAACAAGGACAAAGGTCAGTTACAAGAATAAGATAAGAGGTTAATACTTAAATAATGACAAGAGTCTGTTTTAAGAGTATGATAACTACTCGCATCGCCTGATCTTTGAGAATGTGGTGGTGATGGAGTCAGCTCTGCTTCGTCATCTTCATCTTCTGATATGCAAGACGTGTTTCGATTTAGGTTTCGAAGAGGGATGGTTACTTGTGTGTTTCGGTGTTTTCTAGAATTATCGAAACAGTTATTGAATATTTGTACATGCTTCTGTCATTGGATTGAGCGCGGCTCATGAATAATCTATTCGGACAGCGGTCACATATTTTGTAAAGGGGGTATGCTAGCATTAGCAATCCGATAAATAGATATATCCAATTGACGATATTTTGATATCTTGTGATGACAGTTTGATTTCCTGCATCTTTTATTTTCTTATAATCCTGCGAATTATATAAGGTTTTTTTTTATTTATTTATCATGTTTAAACATAATCACATATATCAAAACATATTAGTAAGCATTGAAAAAATCACAAAGATTTGTCTACAACGCTATGGTCTTTATCGGTTATCGATCACACGTAATACTTATAAAGGATGTTTTTTTTCGATGTATAGAACTTTAAGTTGGCATTACTGTTCAAGATGGCGATCGATTTAACAGCTGTCAAGTGATGTATTCTCAGTTTGGTTTGGCAATTCATCATGAATAGACTTACGCCTGAACAACGCTTGCAAATAGTGCAATTTTATTTCGAAAATAATGGTTCTGTGCGGAATACGTATCGCGCACTACGTCTATTTTATCGTCGACAAAATCGTCCATCAGAGCAGTTAATTCGATTAACCATGGAACGAGTTCGCACCACGTTTATATTGATAACTCGCATCCCCAGAGACACCGTACGGTGCGTACAGAAGAAGCTATTGCTGCTGTAGAGCGTAGCATTGAGGAAGACCCGAATGAGTCCATCCGCCATCGAGCACAGGATTGGATCTGTGTCCATCCACTTTATGGAAGATTTTGAGGAAGGATCTTGGTTTGCGTGCTTACAAAATCCAACTCGTGCAAGAATTGAAGCCAAACGATCATCAAGTAAGGCGTAGATTCCTCGAATGGGCCCAAAACGAGATTGCCGATGTTCCCGATTTTCATTAGCGAATTTTGTTTAGCGATGAAGCGCATTTCTGGTTGAATGGCTACGTCAACAAACAAAACTGCCGCATTTGGAGTGATAATAATCCTCAAGTGTATGTCGAAACACCGTTACATCCAGAAAAACTGACTGTTTGGTGCGCTTTATGGGCTGGTGGAATCATTGGTCCGTACTTCTTTAAAAACGATGATGGCCAGAACGTTACAGTCAATGTTGATCGGTATAGAGCCATGATTACTAACTTATTCATTCCTGAATTGAATAGCCATGATGTCCAGGAGATGTGGTTTCAACAAGACGGCGCAACATGCCACACAGCTCGTGCCACAATCGATTTATTGAAAGATACGTTTGGTGACCGCCTAATTTCACGTTTTGGACCTGTGAATTGTCCTCCAAGATCTTGTGATTTAACACCGCTAGACTACTTTCTGTGGGGCTATGTAAAGTCATTGGTCTAAGCGGATAAGCCACAAACGCTTGACCATTTGGAAGACAACATTCGCCGTGTTATTGCCGATATACGGCCACAAATGTTGGAAAAAGTCGACGAAAATTGGACGTCCAGATTGGACTACATCCGCGCCAGCCGTGGCGGTCATATGCCAGAAATCATATTTAAAATGTAACGCCACAAGATTATCTTTCGGATAAATAAAATTCATGTCAGTCGAATAATTCATCGTTGTTTTATTGCAACTTAAAGTTCTATACATCGAAAAAAAAAACAACCTTTATAACACAATACCATTTTCTATAAAAACAAGAGCTAGGTAAGCGTATTATAATATGTTAAAGAAGGTTGATGAGTATTAATTTTGAAGAAAATACAATTTTAGTTTAGGTTTAATATTCTGATGTGTTAATGTGTTTTTTAATGTACAGGGTAGTTGATTTATGAGCCGAGGTATTAAATAATGGGTAGTTCTTTCGCCGTACGTATTGTTTGCTCGCGTCGTACATAGTTGTTCTCGAACGGTAGGGCGTATGTATACAGAGTGTTCGATTTACTTTGTAAGTTGCTGTTGAAGAATTGTTCCTTCAGAAAATTGTAATTCAGTTTTGTGTGTACTGGCAAGACTTTGCAATGTTTAAATAGCCCAACATCATTATCCCTGAACTGTGATTTAACTGTTGCAGATACCATACATTTTAGTATTCTTAACTGCAGTTTGTGTCTTCTGTCCAGGTTAGTTTTATAAGTGCGCCCATAACTACTAAGCCCGTAATGAACATAACATTCTGCGAGGGAATTACATAACATTAATTTAATCTTGTACGGTATGCGATCCTTTATTATGCTAATCTGCGCAAGAAACTGTCTTAATTTGTTACAAACATGGTCGACGTGATAGGTCCAATTAAATTTACTGTCTATTGTAAGTCCAAGGTATGTGTGAAACTTTACATGTTCAATAACGGGACAGTCACAAGTATTAGAGTAAGAATGCATGCATTTGTGGTCATGCGCTATAATATTTCGCACTGAGGCCTGTTTTTAGTATGGTGATTTAATTTGTAAGAGTTTACTTTTATTTGCGTTTAGAACAAGTCCAACGTCATGACACCATTTACCTTTTTTTTTTTTTTTTTCGTGGGGAAATCCTGCATCGGATACTCCACTGCTGCGGGGGCAGCATAGGAGTTATGCCGGACTCTTACCGGCTAAAACCCCACGGTGTCCTTCACAAAACCCTTGGTTGGAACTACGGGAACGCTTGCGCATACTTCCGCAGTCCCAACGGCTTTGACCATTATCAGAATCACGTCTCGAAGTGGGGCTAGAGCTCTTCACCGTCTGATATAGCACTGGTATTATGTACGCGCCATCTCGAGGCCTTTGTCATGCAGCGACGAGTGACCCCCGAAACCCGCCGCCGTAGCCTCTGTTATGGGGTCGAAGGGTGTTGTTCACCCTCCTCCGACGCCCAGGCCTCTGGCTACGGATTGGGAGAAGAGAGGTTCTTTCTCTCTCCCTCTCCGCTGCCTCCTTCTGCGACATAACTTGTTCGCAAAAGGCGACGCCCACACCCCATGCCTTCTCACTTCCTGTCATGGCCCTAATAAGAGCTCGAAGCGAGAGGTCACCTCCTATTTAAGCGACGAGATCTCGGCGCAAAGTGGTCCAACTAGGACATTCCTCCAATGTATGCTGCGCCGAGTCCTCGTCACTGCCACAGTGGTGGCACACTGATGTTGGCTCTCTTCCAACACGGCACAGGTACTTACCGAAGCATCCATGCCCCGTCAGTACCTGCACCAGTCGGAAGGTCAATGCGCCATGTCGCCTATTTAACCAGTCATTTAAGACTGGGAACACTGCATCGACAGTCCTGTTGCCAGCCCTAGGATGGGCCAGTCTCTCCTTCCACCGTTCAATCAAAGACTGTCGAGCGTGTAACCTCTGCAGAGCCAGATCTTTTGAGGAGGGCTGCTGTCCTCGAGCTCGGTTTTCCGTGCGCCATGTGTAAATGGACGCAAGAAAATGCGCCTCTAGTTCCCACGGGGGAGACCCCGCTAAAACACACGCCGCCTCAAAAGAGATGGTACGGTAACCCCGTATTACCCCCACGGCCATAGCCCTTTGTGGTCTTCGTAAATTTGCGACCGTGTGCTCCGTCAGAGAATTGGCCCATACCGGTGCCCCGTACAATGCCATTGAGCGCACCACTCCTAGGTAGAGGCGACGGCAACTCGGTTCGGGTCCCCCGATGTTAGGTAGGAGGCGTTTTAGGCTAGCCGCTACTCCCATCAGCCGAGGCGCTAAACGTTGGAAATGTTCGCGGAAATTCCATCGGCTATCGAGAATGAGTCCTAGGTATCTCAAGTTAGACCTAACCTCAATAAGGGTATCACCAACTATAATGTGGGACCCTCGTGGCGGCGCTTTCCGAGGCCCATGAAAACATATGGCCTCAGACTTGTTTAATGCTACATTTAGTCCCAGCATTCGAATTTTACCCACAACTTGTGCCACCGCTTCAGTGGCAATGACACCATTTACCTAAGTTATCAAAATCTTTCTGTAGCAGCGCATGAGCCAACCCAGAATCTCGTTTACCAATGACCAAGCATGTATCATCGGCAAACTGATAACACGAGCTGCGAGTAATGTAGTCGCTCATATCATTTACGTACGATAGAAAGTGTAGTGGGCCCAAGACTGACCCCTGCGCTGTGCCTTGAAAATGAGTCGTAGTGTAACTATACGTATTATCTATTTTTGCATTTGACTTTCGGTTCTGAAGATAAATTTTACACCAACTCAACAGAGGGCCACGTATGCCGCAGTTCCCAAGCTTTTTTAATAATTTTGAATAGTCAAGTGTGTCAAATGCTCGTGAGAAGTCAATAAAGAGTGCCAGAACAGTATCGTTTTTATCTAAATATTTATTGACTTTATCAGTAAAGTTAGAGAGAAGATCAGTAGTCCCTTTTCCCTGTTGAAAACCGAACTGGTTATGGTAAATTACTTCGCTTTTCCTGTAAAAACGATGTATTTTTTCGCAAATGTACTTCTCTACAATTTTATTTAGAGTTGAGAGCAATGCTATTGGATGGTAGTTCGCGCAATCATCTCGTTTTCCTTTTTTAATCTCTAACATCGGGATCTCTACGCGTGTACCAACACATACTCTCACGTACTCTCACGCACGCGCGCATTGTACGCGCACTATAACTGGAATTCAAAATCTTGTCTTATATAATTTAAGAAATTGTTAGTTAAAGGATTGCGGCTGACTTGGCAAACTGTTGAGGTATGTTTTAGTATCTTTATCTGTCATAGTACTTTGGATATGTTTAGCTAGTTGTGGGCCAATATCAGCAAAAACCTATTATGATAATTCGCTGATTCTATAGGGGATATAAAAATTTGGAAATTATATTTGGTTGCTTAAGATTTGAAAAACATATTGATACTATAAGTAAAAAATGTTACGTTGCTTTAAAAAGTCTGTACCAAATAAGAGAATACCTAATAGTATATAGCCAGTAAGATATCGACTAGTAGATACGCTAATTCTATCCCAGTTAGATTACTGCGACGTGACTTACGGGCCTTGTTTATTTTCTAAATCAATAAAAATAGTACAAAAGGTTCAATACTCCTGTATACATTTTTGCTTTAATACACCAACTAGACGCCACATCTCACCGGTCTTAGACTTACATAATATCCTTAACATGGCGAATTAGGCGCAGCTTAAAGCTTTGCTCTCAAATATTTAAAATAAAATGTTCTGGACAAACACCATATCCGGTAAAAAAACTTGCTTGGAAGAACAAAAGAGAAACTGTTTTTAATCCAATACGAATTAATGACCATGAGTTGCCAATGCCGCGCTTGACTCTTTTTAGAGGTAGTTTCCGATTTGCTGCCACAGTGTTGGAATGATTTGCCTCCCCTTCTAAAAAACACTACCTCGAGTTACATTGCCATAAAGCTCCTGTAGGAACAATAAACACCTACTTACTATGCTTTAAACTTATGAGCAATAGGAACTTAGTCTTCAAATAACGGTACATTATGAAAGTAACGGGAGCCCGTTGTTTCTGAGAACAGTGCACTAATGATAAGTAGACGGTTAGTTAGCAATAAGGATCCGTTGTAATATACACATATTTCTTTTCATATAAACATGTAGGTCTGTGGTTTTTGAATGAAGAGAAATGTTAGACGAATAAGATTGAGATGCATGAACGATTGATTTGATAGAAAGGGATGGATGCGCGAGGTAGAACGACGGCAAGACGGCAAGGACAGGTGTGTGCGAGTGGTTTTAAAATTAACGTAAGTGAATAAATAAGTTTTTTTGGCAAATAATCTTTGATTCAGCTCACCACGACACCACAAACATATCCATGTCAGTAGATGATAAGCTTTGAGTATATAAACCAATGTTAAAATTAATAAAGACAGTTCTCTCTACACCATTACATGGGACAGTAGTCCCAGAGTTTTATTTTTAAAAACTCATCCGCCCGATCGCCCAACATAACTGGCGCAGTCGTAACGGATAGTATCTCCGGAAGATTCGCAACAGCAACAAATCGTGTCTACGAATCCGCTGAAAATCGTGAATACGTCCGGCATCGTTTTTACAAAAGAACCTACAAGAAGTATCGGGTGGAGTAGAGAAACTCACAGCAACAAACTTCAGCATGTTCCTGGGATAAGCATTCAACTCTGATTACTCCAAGACTCCTGAAATCCATATTCCTTCATTTACAGGAAGTTTTTCAATTTATTGTAATTGTACTATTATTTAGTGTTTTTGTACGTATTAAAAATGACGTCGGAACAGAAATAAGTAATAAAACGCAGGAGATTAGTTATAAAACTTTATCTATACTTCTGCCTACTTATGATGGAAACAGACAAACGTTACCATTATTTATTAGATGTGTAGAAAATATATTAGGACAAATTGACGACAAAAACAATACAAACATAGCGTCGTTTTTTTTATACTACTATGCAGCGAGACGAGCAAGACGTTCACCTGATGGTAAGTGATACGCTTGCCCATGACAACGTGCTGCTGGTTAAGATGGTACACACTGCACCACCTGCGCTCGTCGCCTCGAGACATAAAGTGTTATGTCTCGTTACCCCAGTATCTACACTAGCGCGTTTCGAACCGGAACACAGTAATGTTCGCACACTACTATTTGGCGGTTGAAATAGGAGCTGCGGTGGTACCCATCCAGACGGTCTCCGGCAACAGAGACCTACCACCAGTACGATCTGGTAAAACGATAGAAGCTTTATCCGAAAACAACGATTTCAAATCATGGAAAGATATAAAAAAATATATTATTACAACGCTTTGGTGAATTTAGAGACGAGATACAGTATATGCAGAAGTTATTAAAAATAGAAAAGGATAGAATGAGTTAAGAAATGTTTGCGGAAAAAATTCGCGAGTTAATTTATAGTTTAATAAATATAGATAATACGAAAAGAAAATATTACGAACAAATAGCGATGTATGTCTTTCTAGACCTAAATCCGATATAGCTAAATCCGATTTTAGCATAAAATGTACGAATTCAAAATACAGATTGTTTAAAGAAGGCAATCTCGGTTGCTACAATACAAGAAAATAAAATTAAAAACCGAAAAACTTTAGATATTAGAGCAAAACCAAATATCGTCGTGCCTAGACCAAATACAATAACCGGTATCACATACCACCAAATCATATAAAGGGTGTTTTTTTTTGATGTATAGAACTTTAAGTTGGCATTACTGTTCAAGATGGCGATTGATTTAACAGCTGTCAAGTGATGTATTCTCAGTTTGGTTTGGCAATTCATCATGAATAGACTTACGCCTGAACATCGCTTGCAAATAGTGCAATTTTATTTCGAAAATAATGGTTCTGTGCGGAATACGTATCGCGCACTACGTCCATTTTATCGTCGACAAAATCGTCCATCAGAGCAGTTAATTCGATTAACTATGGAACGTTTTCGCACCACGTTTACTCTTATTGATAACTCGCAACCCCAGAGACGCCGTACGGTGCGTACAGAAGAAGCTATTGCTGCTGTAGAGCGTAGCATTGAGGAAGACCCGAATGAGTCCATCCGCCATCGAGCACAGGAATTTTACCAGGTGGTAGGTCTCTGTTGCCGGAGACCGTCTGGGTGGGTACCACCGCAGCTCCTATTTCAACCGCCAAATAGTAGTGTGCAAACATTACTGTGTTCCGGTTTGAAGGGCGCTGTAGCTAGTGTAATTACTGGGGTAACGAGACTTAACACCTTATGTCTCAGGCGACGAGCGCAATGTGGTGCAGGGTGTACCGTCTTAACTAGCACCACATTGTCATGGGCAAGCGTATCACTTACCATCAGGTGAACGTCTTGCTCGTCTCGTCGCAAAGTAGTATATAAAAAAAAAAAATTAATTGGATCTGTGTCCATCCACTTTATGGAAGATTTTGAGGAAGGATCTTGGTTTGCGTGCTTACAAAATCCAACTCGTGCAAGAATTGAAGCCAAACGATCATCAAGTAAGGCGTAGATTCGTCGAATGGGCCCAAAACGAGATTGCCGTTGTTCCCGATTTTCATTAGCGTATTTTGTTTAGCGATGAAGCGTATTTCTGGTTGAATGACTACGTCAACAAACAAAACTGCCGCATTTGGAGTGATGATAATCCTCAAGTGTATGTCGAAACACCGTTACATCCAGAAAAACTGACTGTTTGGTGCGCTTTATGGGCTGGTGGAATCATTGGTCCGTACTTCTTTAAAAACGATGATGGCCAGAACGTTACAGTCAATGGTGATCGGTATAGAGCCATGATTACTAACTTATTCATTCCTGAATTGAATAACCGTGATGTCCAGGAGATGTGGTTTCAACAAGACGACGCAACATGCCACACAGCTCGTGCCACAATCGATTTATTGAAAGACACGTTTGGTGACCGCCTAATTTCACGTTTTGGACCTGTGAATTGACCTCCAAGATCTTGTGATTTAACACCGCTAGACTACTTTCTGTGGGGCTATGTAAAGTCATTGGTCTAAGCGGATAAGCCACCAACGCTTGACCATTTGGAAGACAACATTCGCCGTGTTATTGCCGATATACGGCCACAAATGTTGGAAAAAGTCAACGAAAATTGGACGTCCAGATTGGGCTACATCCGCGCCAGCCGTGGCGGTCATATGCCAGAAATCATATTTAAAATGTTATGCCACAAGATTATCTTTCGGATAAATAAAATTCATGCCAATCGAATAATCCATCGTTGTTTTATTGCAACTTAAAGTTCTATACATCGAAAAAAAAACATCCTTTACAATGATACTCAAATAATAATAAACCTTCATTTGGACAATAACAAATAGCGAGTGCACCTGTACCCAACGGTTATAATAAACAAGTAAAGCCATTATCTAACACACGAATTAATTTTTAATCAGATCTAAATGTTGATGAATATGAAACCGATCAGCAGGAGGAAAATACTGAACTTATTAATACTCAACAATATGATGAATCTGAAAATTTTCAAACACCTGGCGAACACGAAATAGAAATATAGCGTTTATAAATATTAATAATCGCAATAGGTTACCATACGTTGGTAATACACAGCTTAATGACACGTTTACTGTTATGTATATGAGTGACAATCGTATTTTCAGTGAGTGCGCTGAAAAACATAGATAAGTAGAGATAGTCACAGAAAACATAAAAAAAGATAACTTTGGTATGTATGCGGAAGAAAATAACACGCAGTGGTTCGCATGACGTTTATTCCATACTGATGAGATACACTTTTTATACACGCTACCCTCTAGCACTTTATATTTAGGTACCTACATGACAAACTTATTTTTTTGTTTTCTACAAATCATCTCTAGATACCTTTGTTATTCATAAGTGTTAATTTTTTACTCTATACTCAAACAGGCCAAATGTTACTATGCCTAACCGAATATTCTAATAAAGAATTCCTCTGTCCAATGTGGTTGCGCAACTCCTCCGAAACGGCTTAACCGATTCTGATGAAATTTTTTATGCATATTCAGTAGGTCTGAGAATCGGCTACTATCTATTTTTCAAACCCCTAAGTGATCAGGGTTGCCCACACCAAAAAAAATTTTTTTTATTTTTTTGGTATTTTTTTCAATTTTATTTATTTATTGTGTGGCATCAAAAAATACATACAACCCTAAATTTTCACTTTTCTATCACCAACCCCTGCTTTTTAATAGCCATTTTAATACGTTTTTGTCCTGCTCGATATCATCAATTATACATGGCCACGTATCAAATCGCGTGGCTATAAACTCCAAAAACAAAAAAGTTATTATTACTTTGTAAGTGATCCCCTCCACGTGTGTACCGGTGTCACCTCTCACCAGTACACAGCACAGAGTGGGGATGACAACAAATTCTATTTCTCTCAAACATTATGCCCTTTGTCACTCCCTCTACATATAAATGTATTCTCAAGCAACTTTATTATTTATTTATTAATAACTAATATCATTGAATATAATTTATTATTAATCTATAATATAAGTATGTGTCGGTAAGCGCATCACTCAACAACGCCTGGACCAATTTGGCCAATTCTTTTTTAAATGTTCGTTGAAGTCCAAGCATGGCTTTTACGGCGAGTAAAATTCGAATAATCGCCGGGAAGCCCCTGAAAACAGCGCTTTTCTTTTTCCTGTACAAACGTTCTCTAACTAAAATGTAGAGTCAATTTGAACTTTATTGCTGTTTAATAAAGTTCATATTAAATTACAAGCTTTCACTGCTGTCTAAGCGATGTAGGTGCGTTCCTCACGCTAAAGAGTCAATTTGCACTTTATTGCAGCTGCACAAAGTTCAAATTCAATCATTCTATCAAAACAGTGTGCGTATGCGCGTCGGAGGATCTAACGCCGCGTGCCGAAATTAAAACTAATGAAATAATAACATAAATAGTAACAAAATGTAGCTTAAGAGCTAAAGATCATTACTACTGTACCGTCGCGTGCGCGAAACGTAGTAAACGTATTCTACTGTGCTCCGTCTTACAATTATTATAAGGTGTGCATCGTGCCGTATTTACGTGATAAGACCACTTTAACTTTTAGTGTGTAAACTATAGTGATTTAATTTATAAATAGATCGTGAATTAATGCAATGTTTGTGAATTTTTGACCAAAAACTCTTTGATAGTATTTGTTAATATACCGTCACGTACATTTCCGTGGTTGTCGCGCGCAGTTCAATTCATAGTCCGCGCCATATTCTTAGTAACAGAATATTTTTTCTTAATTACTAAGGATGCCAAATAAAAGTTTTTTCTGTGCCGGATGTTTGAAAGTAATTGAGAACAGGCAATCGCTGATATGTTACATGTGTAAAAATAAATACGACCTGGCTTGTGCAAATGTGTCCGAGCAGCGGTACAATAATTTAATGACCGCTGAAAGGAAAAAAACATGGAAATGTGCACTTTGTATCAGCAAACAGCCGAAACATGATAATACGAACACGCCGATTCGACCCACGGATGGGGTAACGGTTCGCCGTGGAGCGGCAACTGCGAGCCCACCGATGCATCTCGATGAACTGTCTCCACCCCACACACAGGAGGTTAGCAGGCCATCATCAGAGACATTGGATAATAACGACATACAACTGCTCGTCTCAGAGATGCGTCAGTTTAGGGAGGAAATGTCAGCGACAAGGCAGCAATTGGAACTATTCAATGAACTCTTAACAATTTAAAATCAAGGATGGACAATTGCGAAAGCGGTATTGAGCAAATAGTCCACACGTGTGGATTGTTTAGAGGCTAAATTCGCTCAATTCTCGCCAGAATTAGACAATACCTTAACACAGACTATACAGCAACTTAAAAATGATATTAATGATCGTGATCAAGAACTATATGAGGTGATTTTGAAATCTCTGGTATTCCTGAAGAAAAAAGCGAAAATCTGAACACATATTGCCATCACATTAGGAAATAAACTAGGAGTTAAACTTAGCGAGCAGGATCTGTTAGCTGTAAACGGGTGGGATCTTTTTAATACTCGACTCGTCAAATCTGGATCCGGCACACAACCAAATCCTCGTGTTTTAGTAGTCCGCTTTGCACGCCGATGCCTCGGAGGTATGAACTTATTCGAGCCGCCCGCGTTCGCAGAGGAGCTACCACTGAGGCTACAGGTATTCCGGGGCCCCCACGCCGTTTCTATATTAATTGAGACTTACGCGGGTTAATCGCCACTTGTTTCGAAAGGCACGCGAGCTTTCGAAACAACATAACTGGCGTTTTGCTTGGACGTACGATGGAAGAATATACGTTCGTAAACACACAGGATTTGATGCTCCGCGTCAACGTATTCGGACGGACAGCGATATTCTGCGGGTTTTTTAGTGCAAATAACGTTAGCGCAAATAATAATTCTGTTAATTAAATCCTACGATGTTTTAAATATTTTCTATTTAATACTGTTATGTCATTATTTTTTAAGAGTGTCGAGAATTTGTCGTTATGTCGTATGTGTCTTTTGTATACGTTTATGCACAAGTTGCTTATAGTAGTTTTTAAACAGAAATGTGTTACAATGATGTTATTCACGTATTTGTGTGTAATGACCAGAAACTGTAACTGGCTTTATAATCCTTATCTTAACTTCACATATAATTATGATAAACTCTTTGAAGTTTAAACGACTAGCTCCAATTTTTTGCCAGTATCTTTTCTTTTGCAAGTCTTTGAAAAAATTTGTAATTTTTTTTTTTTGGTGTGATATAATTTTAGATGTTCTTAGTTTTAGTAGTACCTTTAAGGGTACTAAGTTGCTAGAAATTATAAAAAAAATTATCTAAAAATTGGAGTAGCGTTTACCATAAATCGGTTTGTAAATTTATTTTGTATCACTTTGTGTATTTTTCTGACGTCATCAATAATGTGTGCTGCAATGGTCCAAACTTAAAGTTATTGAAATTGATAAAGATATATTATTTTTATATGACATATCAATTGTTAATCGTAAACTTTTTCTTTTTTTTTCTACACTTCTACAACATACGATGTATAGTAACAATAATTTTTATAATGCCCATGGCTCCTAAAAATGACTCGCTAAAGTTAGCGCTGTACAATGCAGGATCTTTACACACTGGTCAAGATGATTTTGTTGTTGCAATGGAACGGTTTACTCCTGATATTGCTGCCATTAATGAAAACGTGGTTGAAACCAGGACAGAGCAAGTGTGCGCCGGCTGTTCCTGGTTACCAGTTTTGCATACGCCTGCCACGTCCGTTATCCATGCGTGCAGGCAGAGGTGGTGGATTGGCTTTTATATTAAATGTGGTATAAACATTCGATTAATTAGGTATCCAAAGGCAAACATAGAGCAAATGTGGCTCTTCACAAATGTAAACGGGCTTCGAATTGTTATCGGCACGCCTTAGACTAAAATGGGATTAACCCCCCCTTAAAAAGACCTATTATTTTGATGCTCTTACAGATTCGATAGTATCATTTTCCAAATGTGACTATGTTATATTGATGGGTGATTTTAACGTAAATTTGCTTGACACCTCAAATCATAACTCCATAAAAGTTAATTAATTTTTTAAAATCATTGAACCTCAAACAAATTGTAACAGAGCCTACCCACTTTACTAATGAAACTGAAACTTTAATTGGATCTGTTGTACTAATGCAGTGGTTAGGGGAGTATCGGTCTCAAATATAACTGTCCTCTGTTGGTCACGCCATGATTAATGTAGATTTCAAAATTAAAAAGCCTAGAGACCACATCCTAAGTTTGTTCAATATAGAGCGATAAATGATATTAATGTAGATAACTTTAATAGGGATTTAAAACATATTGATTGGGAATCGGTGAGTTCGCTGATAATGTCGAATTAATGGTTGAGAGGTTTAATCACTTATTGTTATCCTTATTTGACATTCATGCTCCTATTAAAAATGTCAAAATAAAGGATCATAGGGTTCCATGGGTAACCGATAATTGTCGGCTGATGATAAATTTAAGAAATAAGGCTTTTAAAAGAATCCGGAAGAACTGCTATAAGAGGAACACAAAAATACTACATAGAACTAAAAAAGTTTGTAATAGACAGTATTCATAATGAAAACGTGCTTATTTCATCAACATATAAATTCGCAAATAAGTAGTAGTAAAATATTTTGGAAAAACCTTAGAGAAAAAAATTTTGATAGACCCTAGTAAAAGCAATCATTTACCATGTCGTTTTGATAGCCCTAATGACATTAATAATTATTTTTTAGACCTTCCCAGTACAGAAAATATTTCTGCCTCACACCTGGCTTACTATGAATCCCAAAGATTCTGTAATGATACCCTAACGTTACAAAGTGTTTCTGAATATGATATAGTTTCTTATATTAAGAGTATTAAATCGAATACCTTGGGAAGAGATGGAATAAGCAGGGCCATGATCCTTATGACTCTTCCTCGTACTTTAGGTGTTATCACGAATATCATTAATCGCTCATTAACTACTAGCGCAGTTCCTTGTCAATGGAAGGAAGCATTAGTTACACCTATACCTAAAGTCGAAAATCCAAATCTTTAAAGACCTGCGACCTATAAGCATTTTACCATTTATCAAAACTATTAGAAAAAAGCTGTATATACCCAACTCAGTAGATTTATTGAAAAAAATAATATTTGCCAATGTATCAGTCTGGATTTCGGAAGGGTCGCGGCACTATCACGGCAGTATTAGACGTAACAGATAACACTCTTGCTGACAAGATGTCGGTCGAGTCACTCGTTTAACACTATTAGACTTTCGCGAGCTTTTGATTGTCTCGATGTACAACTACTGCTTACTAAATTAGTTACTACGGTCTTGACAAAATTCGGTAGGCTGGTTTAAAAGTTATTTATCAGGGCGTTCCAAACTTTAAAACTGTCCTAAAGTAACGTTACAAGTATCTGTCGATCCTCAAATTGTTGGACGAGTAGTTCCTCAGGGCTCTATTCTTGGGCCTCTACTTTTTATTATCTATTGTGCATACTTGTCACCGGTGATTCAAAATTGCAAATATCACTGTTATGCTGATAACGTACAGCTATATATATCAGGGTCTCCAGCGGAGTTCAATACAGCAGTTAAAAAAATGAATGAGGATCTTAATCGGATGCCGAATGGTCGCGAAAAAACTCACTTATTTTAAATCCTCTAAAATCAAAATTTATGGTTCTTGGAACCAAACGTCAGCGTTTGCAAATTCTGGAGAACAATTTTAATGTACAAATTGAGGACCAAGAAGTAGATAGCACTGACGAAGCAAAGGTCTTGGGAATTAATGTAGACTGTTATTTACGATTTGACAATCACGTAATTAATGTGGTTAAAAACTGTGTTTTTTTAACGTTAAAAGGTATTATACAAAATCCGTTATCTCCTTACCACCGAAGTTCGTGAAAGACTGTGCGAATCTCTTGTTTCTTTCAAAATTAAATTATGGTGATATTATTTATGGACCTCGCCTTCTATCTAAAACCGCCGGCGTTTTCAGAGAGTTGCCAAAATGCCTGTTGCCGATACTGCTATGATATACCGCACGAAGTCATATCACTCCATATCTTAAAAAGGGACATTGCTCAATATGGACCTGCCGTAGACACTGCATTTAGCTTGTTTGTTATTCGAGTCTAAGAACACGTCAAATTTCTCTGCGTCCTTTAGGAAATCAAATATAAGAGTGTTCGTACGTATCTATATTATAAACACAAATCCGTTGCGTTCACTGCATTTCCGACATCAAGCCACGAGTGTTGGAATGACCTACCCTCTCCGGTGGCGCAATTGGTAATTCATTCATAGCTTTAAAAACTTTTGAAATCCTTCTTGTTACAAAAACAATTATTTCCTTCTAACACTTCGCCAAAATCAAAATTATTATAATTTCTTCTCTTTTTTTCTTTTTTGCGTTCTATTATTTTTACTTTTTATTTTAATTTTTCTTTGAATGCATATGTGGTTTTTTTTGCGAGATTGCTGTGCGGAGCGCAACTGTGTACTGACCTTACCGCGGCGTAGCTGAAAAACAGCTTTTCGCTTCCAGTAGGTGAAAAAAGGCTGAGCTATGGCCCATTGTACCATTGCAGCACACATACACCCGGGCCCGCTTGTGCACGGAATAAATTTTTGTTTGTCATTTTTTAAGTATCATGTGTTTTGTGTGTGTGTTCTGTTTTGGCCTTCAATAAACTTATTATCTATCTATCTATCTATCTATCTACTGACTTTCATTAGGTCGGCTTCGCGGTATTATTTCTTTTGTTTTAGTTTCGGCGCGCGACATAAAATGCATTCGTTTTCACGACATTACGTCAGTTAAGCACAAACCGCGTTACCGTCTGGCGGACCTGACAGACAACATTCTGTCAAAAAGATTTAGAAAGTTGCAGTTATTTGTTCCTAAAAAAATAATAGCAGTAAATATAATTTATGTACTGTAATTATAACTTTGGCCACTCTTCTGGAACCCACTAATATTTTAATATTAGTTATTAGATGAACATGTATAGAGCTGAACCCCACACACCGCCCTATCACCAGGGTGACGGTTCAGTCCAGATTTTTTTGCGCTGGCTATAAAATAGGTAAGAACAAAAAACTGCCACATTCCAATTTTTTTGACAGAACGAGGTCTGCCGGGTCAGCTAGTATATGTATAAATATATGTATGTACATGTATATATCTATAAGTATAAGTATATATTTGTGTTTGTGTGTGTGTGTGTGTGCGCGCGTGTGTGCGCGTGTGCGCGCGTGTGTGCGTGCGTGTGTGTGTGTGCGTGCGTGCGTGCGTGTGTGCGTGTGTGTGTGTGTATATTTTTCCAGAAATGGAAACGTGTGCGAAATACCACCCCATCGTAAAATCAAAAGAAGTATGATGTCTAAGCACAATGAACAGTTGCTTTGTGCAGCGCGATCGAGGCACTAGCGTCGTTTGTTATCAGGAGCGATTAATATTATTTTACGTATACCCACTTTTTAGTGTATTAAATTGAGTCGTTTTTTATTTCTCGTGGCCTTTCTTTCATTATTACGAAATAATGAAGAATGGCGATGATGAGAGTGAGGAAGATTTAAGTGATTCGTTATGGTTGGCTCAACAAATAGACGCAAGGAAAGAAGAAAGTTTACTGACAACTAAACTTTCTGAGAAGAATTTAAGTGTGCTGAAAAAAGGAAAATGGAGGAATTAGAGAAAAGCAGTGAAGACGACTTTACGACTGTCACTAGAGACGGCCGAAAAAAAAGTACAGTCGCAAGTGTGGAGGTTCCATCAAATGACACTCCGATGCCTTCCACATCAAAAGAACCAGAACATCACGAGGTTTGTGTAACATCCAAAGATAAGTTGCCAAAGCAGATGGCTTTGGCAAAACTGCTAAGATCGGAGAACGTAGTGAACATCATAAGAATTAAATATAAAGTGAGTACAGGGTACTCATTCGTTTTAAAAATAAGGAAGATACAAAGACATTACTACACTGCCAGAAACTTGTGGAGATGGGTTGTGAGAAGCCAATTAATTAGTTAACTATCCTGTTGCTAGGTGTTGTTCATAGGAGTTTGATCTATATTTGACTGAAGAAGAGATTTTGAAAATATTTGAATCTAGCGAAGAGATAGTGGCAGTAACCAGACTAAAACGAGTAGATTCTGATGGTAAATGGGTAGACTGCGAGTCAGTAAGAGTTTGTTTCAGAAGTAAAACTTTACCTCTCTTTTTATACGCATATGATTGTAGATTTAAAATAGAGGCATATGTATTCCCGGTAACTCAATGCCTGGTTGTTGGAAATTTGGCCATAGCTTTAAATTTTGTTCGATTAAGATAAGTTGTGCCCAAAGTGTGGTGACAAACATGAAAACTGCGAATCCAATGTTCTTAAATGCTTAAATTGTAAGGGCAATCATTTTGTATTAGATAAAAATTGCCCACTATATTGAAAGAAAAGCAAATAAGACAGATTATGAGTAAAGAACAAACAACGTACAGAAATGCTCTTCAAATATTATTAAAACAAACTGCTATATCCGCACCAACTAGGAGTACAAATGAAAACAATAAAAAAACTTATAGCAGTATCCTAAGAACAGCTCGAACTACATCAGGACAGACCGATGAGACATTAAATGAACAAATTCTTGTTCATCCCATAACCTCTAGACCATTAAAATCAAGGGAAAAAAAATAAAAATGAAACGCAACAAAGATTAAATAACAATTCACTTAATAAAAGAACAGAACAAGAACAAATGTGTGTAGAGCATAATGAAGAATTAAATAATAACGGAGATGAGTCTAGGTTAGGTAGAATAAAAGAATTGTTGTCCAAGTTAAAAAACATTATTATATCTAATGAGACCTTCGAAGTTAAATGTTTTTCAGTGGTGAAAATAATTTGTAGTGAAATTAAAAACTTTTTAATGTCCTATGTACTAAATGGTGAAGTTTTAACAAATTTGTGTAATATTTATAATGGGTAGATAGATAGATAGATAGATAAATTCTTTATTGCACACATAACAAAATAAGGAAAATTTACTAAAACTAGGCTTAAGATCTATATGTGGGCAAGGGCGGCCTTATCGCTATGAGCGATCTCTACCAGGCAACCCTGTAGGACAGGAGAGAAAAAAAAAAATATAAATAAATAGTAGGGTAATGTGAAAGTCAGAATAAATAAATATGAGTAAGAAATGTATATACTAAAGTAAAGATTATTGGATAGAAGTCTCAATTTAGATTAGAAGAAAACATAGGTAATAAATACAAGGATATAAACTTACATAAAAATAACTTTACAGTATATAGTTATACACATATACAATAATAAAATATATTATTACAATATATACATAAGAATATAATTACATACACATTTAAATAAGGAAAATAAACAATTTAGCAAGCGGCTTTGTTCAGAAGATAGTTATGCAGCTTGGATTTAAATATGGCCAACGACTTCGACTCTCGAATGTCACGTGGTAGATTATTCCACAAGTGCGTAGCCTTCACAGCAAAAGAACCTCTAAAGTAACCAGACTTCGTATAAGGCACTTGAAGTATATTACTATACCCAGAGCGTAGTACACGGCTAGGGTCGGCACTCCGAAATTGAAAACACTCCTTCAGATACGGGGGAGAGCGAGGGTCAAATAGAATGTTGTACAGGAGAACAAGAACATGCTTATGCCGACGGAGCCTGATGGGCAGCAGCCAAGCCTTAGTCGATACTCAGACACGTGGTCGAACTTGCGCAGTCCATACACAAACCTGATGCAAACGTTTTGTAACCTTTCCAATTTGTTAAGGTATTCCTCATTGAGATCGGTCAAACAAACATCAGCATAATCAAGGATAGGTAGAAGTAAAGACTGCGCAAGCTCGACTTTTGTCTTTAAAGGAAGCAAGTTCTTCCATCGTTTAAGTGACCCTACTGCAGCAAAGAGCTTACGACTAACCTCTGAAATGTGGTGAGACCAATTGAGGGTTGAGTCGAAAAAGACACCTAGGTTCTTCACTACATCACTGCGAGATAATGTTACATTGTCAATAGTTATGCTAGGAGTAGCATCATAATTAGGCGGTTAATCTGCTTTGAACCACCGATGACAATAACTTGCGACTTGCCAGGATTGACCATTAAGCCATGTTGTTGACTCCAACGAATGACAGACGCAAGGGTCTTTATTTATTGCAGAAAAAGCAGAATTAATGTCATTAGCAGAGGCGTGGGTGTAAATTTGGAGATCATCCGCATAGAGGTGGAAAGAACAAGAGAGTAGAGGAGTAAGGAAGTTGATGAAAATGGAAAAAAGAAGAGGGGACAAAACACCACCTTGTGGAACGCCGGCAGATATATCACAAGACCGAGATACACGATCATTGACCCGTATACATTGTTGTCTCCCAAAAAGATAATTGCGAAACCACTCCACCACAGGATCTGAGAAGTGAAGCGCGCCTAGCATTGCAATAAAAATGTCATGATCCACGGTATTAAAAGCATTACTGAAATCAAGTAAAGTCAATACAGTAAGTTGCTGATTAGACATAGCCAGGCGCACATCATCAGAAACCTTGGTTAAAGCAGTAGCAGTACTATGCCCCGAGCGAAAACCAGATTGAAGAGGACTGAGCAAACCATTGTAATTAATGAAGTTACTTAATTGTTGATAGACCAGGCGCTCAAGTACTTTAGATAGGAAAGGGAGAATGGAAATAGGTCGAAAATGGGAGGGTAAGGTAGAACATTTCACTTTAGGTATGGGAATAACTGCAGCTTGACGCCAACATCTAGGAAATGTGCTAGAGCTGAGCGAGAAGTTGAAAATATGGCAGAGCGCAGGGAGTACAACAGATGAGCTAAGAATAATCATTCTCCGACTAATACCATCAACACCCTCGGCGTTAGATTTGACGGCAGTAATAGTTTTCTCAACGTCACGCAAAGAAACTGGTTTAAAAACGAAAGGAGAGTAAGGGGGATCAGACGTAGGGGAAGGTGAAAGGGCATTAATAGAATGTTGTTTAACGGAGGGCAGGATGGAACAGGTAGCAGTGAAGTGAAGATTAAGGGCATCAATGTCAATATTAGGAGGAAAAGAGGGCTTTGAATTGCCAATACCTAACGAGTTAAGAAAAGACCAGACCTTGGCTGGATCTCCGTTACTGACAGAAGAGTGAATGTGGCGACGCTGTGCATCCCTGCACAATCTGCTGCATCTGTTTCGGAGCTCCTTATACCTATTGCGATTCAAATCAGTAGGGGTTTTTCTATATCTAACTTTTGCTACATTCCTTTTGGCCATAACTGCTTTAATATCATCAGTCAGCCACGGTGCCGGAAGGTGTTTCATCCTAATAGGTCGGAGAGGAGCATGCAAGTCAAAGACTTGCAATAGGAGAGAATTAAAGGCTTCCATCTTCCCGTCCACAGTGGGAGCACAAAATACCGCATTCCAATCAACACCACAGAGATCCGCCTTGAACTTATCAGTATCGATGGAGTTGAAGTTCCGAAGCATTGCGATACGGGGTTTAGGTTTAGGACAACGAATTTTGTAGGAGAGGAAAACTAGGTCATGATAAGAGAAGGCTTCGGCATTCAATTGCCCATGTGTGCTTACATGATCAGGCGACGATATAATGATAAGGTCTAGCAAGGAAGGTGCACAGTTAGGAAAGAAATGCGTTGGACTAAGGGGAAGGATATTAAGATTAATGGAGTTTATTAAGGAACGGAGCTTGGAGGCACGGGTTGAATGTAGTTTGTCATTATTTACTAAACAGGTGTTAAAGTCGCCCATAATGATCGTGTGGTCAACATTGGTGACATAACTTTCTAATAAAACTTCCAAATTGTGGAAGTAGTCAATATGAAGAGAAGGGCAATAAAACACACCAAGTAGCAGTTTTAGATGACCAAATGAAACTTCAATCAGTAGGTGCTCAGAGGATTCAGAATAATCAGAGGGAGATTTATCGAGGATATTATAGGAAGGTGATTTCTAAGATAAATAGCAACACCACCTCCACCCTTACCAGTTCTGTCATTTCGAATGAGGACAAAACCGGGTAAGGAGTAGGAAATTGAAGGGAGACAAGGCTTGAGAAAGGATTCGGAGATAAGTATTGCATGGACATTCCGGTTGTTTGAAAAGGTAGCAAGGAGATCAGTATAGTGTGCTGGGATGCTTTGGGCATTGATGTGCACAGCATTGAAGTTTCGAGCAAATGATGCGAACGCTGTCTCAACAGAAAGATCAAGAGGAAGAGAAAGACTGTGAAAGCTGTCACCTGAGGAAAGTGAGGTGGATGTCAACGAAAGAAAGTCAACACCGACATCCGACAAATCGTCATCGCCCATATGTAACTTGCATAAATAAATACCCAAATAATATATAATAGTATCAATATATATATAATATACTTATATAAAACTAAAAGATAAATATTTAAACTTAATTAGATATTTTTACTCTACCTGCCTACAGTGTTTATGTTGCACAAAATAACAATAAGATATTAAAACAAACTAAGATAAAACACAAAGAAAAAAAAAAAAAAACCGATGAGACAAGTACAAATAAACTTTTCCAAACCAAACATAAAAAAAATTAAAATAAAAGAAATACTAAGCTAAAAAGCTAACAAGCAAAAAACAAAAAATGCAATAACTAAACGCATCACAACGTCAATGTCAAGTGTCAACTGACAGTGACATCATATGAAGGTAAACATGTGAAATTAAAATATAATAATATAAATATCACAAGACCCACGCATTATAATTTGACAGAAAAAGAGGTATCCAAGAATATAATAACTACGTGGGTACTAGTTAATTCACACATATGATACACACTATACCGAAGATTTGGGATGCTTTTTTTGCAATTCTTGAAGCTCAGCCAGTGCCTCAACTTTGTGTCTAGAGCCGTCTGGAGTTTTGATATAAATACAGCCCTCTCGGGTCCAACACGAAGAAACACCGAAATGGTTTCTGGCCGCCATAAATGTGTTGTGTCGCGGCTTTGTAAGGAACTCTGAAAGTGTGATTTTCGTTCCTTTAAGTGTCTTCTTAGCGTTCCATACCCGGTCACGGATAGATGCGTCGATGAACCTTATAAGGATAGGCCTAGGCTTAGTATTACCAACATCATTTTTAGGCTTCCCCATACGATGGCAAGTACGGATTGTATTGGGTGTTATATCGCCAAGATTGCACCTCTTGGACAAAGATGCTGCAACAACATCCATGGTATCCTCGTCCTTGGCCTCAGTAACACCATGTACTAGCAGCATTTTACGACGCGAGCGTGTCTCCACACGGTCAAGGCCCCTTGCCAGTGCATCCACTTCAGCGCGAAGGATGTTAAGTGCGCCACAAACAAAAGATTTAAAATTTTGAAATTCTGTGTTGAGTGCTGCTATAGTGTTAGGTGGCTTACGTGTGGTGGCCTGTTGGAGATCAGCTTGAAACTCTGCCATCCTGGAGTGAAACATTTTAATCATATCTTCCATATTAGTTTGCACTTGTGTGTAGTCCATGATAATAGTTGTTTTATAATGAATAAGTTTTGGTGGCACAAATAAACACTGCAGGCAAGTAGCTCTATTTACATAAATAAAGTTAACATATATTTCACATTAAAGAATATACTGTAAATAATTTTAAATTCAATAAATTTAAGAGCTATCAAAAATCACAGTTGACTGTTCAACTACCCGCCTACTAAAAAAAATAGTAATGATAATATTACGTTTAACATATTGCAATGGAATGCACAAAGCCTTCGGCCAAAACTGTTTTCCTTAACAGATTTATTATTTCGAGAAAAAATTCATGTAGCAATCATTTCGGAAACATGGTTGCACAAGGACTCAGATGTACATATTAACGGTTACAATTTATACAGAAATGATAGACAGGATTCGTACGGTGGAGTAGCTATAGCCGTTCATCAGTCAATTAGGTCACATCTAATTACAGTTCCGAATAGTAATACACGCATAGAAGTTATTAGTGTTAAGTTATTTAATTGTAAAGATGTAGAAAATATTGTATCTCTCTATTGTCCATCCAGTGTACGTACCACTCCCTCTGATTGGGAACAAATTTTTTCAACTTTTAAAAAAAAGACAATTATAGCTGGAGACTTTAACGGGCACCATACCAATTGGTCATGTAAATCCGATACGCGTGGCTTTCAGATTGCGGAAGCTTCTGTCGAAAACGGTTTTATATCCCTTAATAGTGGTTATGCTACTCGAGTTAAATTAGTTAATGGTATTCTCCAACAGACTTCACCTGATGTATCGTTTGCTTCTTCTGATATAGCTATTAACCTAGATTGGAGTGTACGTAATGAAAGTTTAGGTAGTGACCACCTAATACTTAGAATGTCAACTAGTATTCCTAATCACGGTATGATGAACAAACGACGTAATTATAAAAATGCTGATTGGAAACATTATCAAAAAACATTGGCAAAAGATTTTCGTCAGATTAATTCAGAGCCGGATAATATTCAAAAGAGTTATAATCTTTTTCTTGACCGTGTTAATGAAGCAGCCGATAAATACATTCCATATTTAAGAATGAATGATAAACCGGAATCGAAATTCAAACCAAAAGATTACTGGAATCCGGAGTTATCTAGAGCAGTTGCACAACGTAGATTAGCTTTATCATATTTTAGACGAAATCCTACCCCAGAAAATTTTAATAAATTAGAAAACAAAATAAAGGAGTGTCACAAACTGATTAAAAAAGCAAAACGTCTAAAATGGCAAAGTTTTTGTAATAATATTAATGAAAAAGTGACGGCTTCTGAAATGTGGCGTCGCTTAAAATGGATTAAAAACTATAAACAAGCAAGAGTATGTCCTCCAATTGAAAAACAAAAACAACTTTTGGAAAGTTTGACTCCTGATTACGTAATTCATTCTATACCTTCATTTATATCTAAAAACACAACTTTAGAATCTGACTTTACTATTCAAGAACTTAATAACGTTCTCAAAAAAAAGACTCCTGTCCAGGAGAAGACGGAATCTCATACTCCATGATTTTTTATTTACCTGAAGTCGCTAAATGTTTCCTGCTTAAGTTATATAGTAAAATTTTTAATGTTGGGGTAGTCCCTTACCAATGGAGAGACATTCAAATTATATGCATACCTAAAGTTGGCAAAAGTGGTACTGAACAAAAGTTTAGGCCCATATCTTTATTATCTTGTGTTTGTAAAATCTTCCATTTAATGTTAGGGAAACGAATAGAGTGGTTTGCTGAAAAAGAACGCCTTTTAGCACCAAGTGTAGTAGGATTTAGAAAATGCCACTCATCTTTAGACTCATTAACGCGTTTAGTCACTTACATTCAAGTCGGATTTTCAAAAAATTTACCTACAATTGCCTGTTTCCTAGACATAGATAACGCTTATAATAATGTATGTATTGACGTAGCGATCAATATTTTAGATTCTCTCCAAATCGGTTCTAAAACATGCATATATCTATGGAACTTTCTTAACGAAAGATGTCTCAAAATCAGAACATCTGCACAATTTGGTAATCATTTTGAGAGGAGAACAAACAGAGGCTTGGCCCAGGGGGATCCGTTATCCCCACTTCTCTTTAACCTAATAACTAATAAAATTTGTAAAAACATACAAGGGGTTATGGTATCACAATATGCAGATGATTTTGTTTTATATACTAGCGATTGTGACATAAAAGTATGTAAACATAAGATAGAAAGTGCTCTGGAAGTTTTTGTTTCATTATTGGATGAGGTCGGATTAAGCATATCAGTAGAAAAATCGCAGTTTTGTGTTTTCAGCAGAGGTAGAAGAAAAAACCTACCTACTTTAAACATAAAAAGTCAAGAATTAACGTTAAACGAATCCATTAAGTATTTAGGAATGTGGTTAGACAGAAGTTTAACATGGGGGAGACATATTAAGGAAACCGTTATAAAATGTTCAAGACTATTAAACATTTTAAAGATGTTAGCAGGTACTAATTGGGGTTTACATGTAAGCACTTACGTAAGCTATATATCGCTTTAATTAGAAGTCGCATTGATTATGGAAGTTTTATATACGGTAGTAGCAGCAAAACAAATATTTCAAAACTTGATAAGATTCAAACCAAGCCTTGAGAGTAATTGGCGGTTTTATTAAAACCTCACCATGTCATGTCATGGAAAGTGAATTAGCCCTTCAACCGTTATTTGTAAGAAGACAATATTTGGCTTACAAATATGGATTAAAGGCTAGGTCATGGTCAAATAATGTAACTATAGAACAACTTTCAGAACTGAGTTATTTTTGTAAAACTAACTATTGGGCAAAAAAAAAATACCTCTATTAGTAAATGTCTACCAGGAAACAAATAATCTCTCTATATCCTCTTCAGAAATTCTAAACATGTATAATCTAGACACGTGGGTTTCTGCTATAGATATTAAAAACATTGTTAAAACTTGCTTAATTAGTCTAAAAAAGTCTAAAGCAAACTATGAACCTAATCTATTAAGATTAATTACTATCACCGAATTAAATGGTAAGTACAGTGGATGGCATAGAATTTTTACTGATGGATCTAGAAATAATAATGGTCTAGGAGCTAGCATTTTTGATCAGAGTTTGGGCTACAATGCCATGTTTAAAATAAGCGTTGATGTGTGTATTATGACACTGGAACTCATTGCAATTTTACAAGCATTAAAATATGCTGAGTCACTAAACGCAAAAAAAAAATAGTCATTTTTAGCGACAGCAAAAGCGCTCTTCAACATTTGGCTCGATGCCCCTCCGAAGGAAGAAGAGGTTGCTCGATAGCCTATGATATTTTAAAAATGATCTTACACCTTACACGAATTGAGACTAGCGTGATTTTGCAGTGGGTTCCAGCTCACATTGGCCTGAAAGGGAATGAAACGGCAGATCAATTATCTAAGACAGCAGCTAAAAATGGTAATCCTGTCATCTTTTTACCAGATCATTGGGAACATATACTGCATTACAGTAATGTCTGTTACGAAACTTGGACAAAACATTTTGTTAATGTATGTCAAGAGAAAGGCATTTGGTATAGGACCATACGATCTGTGCCTTACCGAGTGCCCTGGTTTGAGAAGTGTAACCTGCCAAGAAACATCCTGAAACTAGCATTGAGACTTCGCTGTGGTCACATTCCGTCAGCAAAGTTCGCATTTCTTATGAAAAAAGTAGATTCTCCAATGTGCAAAATTTGTAATCAAATTGAGGATGTGCAACATTTGCTGATGGAATGTAAACAGAATAATTTTAAGAGAAATTCATTGCTGACATCACACAGGATTAACATCAGGGATGTTGGCGTGGTGCAGGCCGCGCTGGCAGACCCAACATCCAATTTCGCCAAAGACCTGATGTCCTTGGCGAATCTGTATGATATTAGCTGTTAAGTGATTTAGTCTGTAGTTTAGAATGTAGATATAGTCTTAAGATATAAAGGATACGATGGGATTGATATGCTCCTTCGGGGCAAAAATCCCTAAACAAAAATAAATTAAAAAAAAAAAAAAAAAAAAAAAAAGCACAATGAAAATATTCCTTTCTCTCTACCTGCAATTTGCCAAGATATTATATTTATTAGCAAGGACATGCAAGTTCACCCATGAGTGTGATTTATCACGACTCGCTGATGTTCATACATCTTGCAAAAAATTTTAGTACATTGTCTGCTGCACACTTCTTTCAAGTAAACATGTCCATGCTACAGTTTTCAATGAACAAAATTTTTACAGAACTTCTGAATTACCTCCTCTTGCATTGGGTCATCCAGAGTGTTTATTTGTTTTATGTTTTCACTCACTTTATTAATAACGAAAAAAAGTGCTACGTCTAATTTGACAGAACACCCATTGTTTTATTTTTATTTTACTTATAGTACGAACAATAATGAGAAACATCATACATTACCCCCTCCGCCGCCTCCTGCGACATCCCCTTTGCCGCCACGTCTGTGGCTCCCCACGCCGCCACCTTCGGCGCCTCGTCTGCGGCTCCCCACGCCGCCACCTCTAGCGCCTCGTGTGTGGCTCTCCAACCTCGACCACCTGCCACCTCCGGTGTCTCTGACGCCATCCCCTTCGCCGCCCCGTCCGCGGTTGCATGCGCGGCATCGTCTGCGGCCCCCTCCTCCACAGCCATCACGTGGTAAGATTATTACTCCTCAATTTTAAATGTATCTAATACTCCAATACTAACCTTTTACTTTTACAACACAGTTGTTAAGATTAATTCAATTGTTGATTAATAAAACTGTCTCTTCTTCCAGGGTCACTAACCACTATACCAGCTGCTTTTACTACTCCACCGCCTCCAATTAGTTACCGGCAAGTATTTAATATTGTAATGATTCAATGAAACACGTAGCTCGTTACGACAACAACTGCTTTATTTTACACTACCGACCTGGTACAATATTATTACAAACACAACTACCCACAACATCTCCCCCAACAAAGGATACACACACATCTCCCCTTTTAAAAAAAATTGTACAAGGAAAAACAAAAAGAGTAAATAAAAACAAAAAATTAAATCTAATTATTGTTTAAGTTAAGATCACGTAATCGTTTTCTTGTGAGAGGATATGGCCGTGATGAGGTTGGCTCATTTCCTTCGTCTTTAGTAAACATTTTAACCGAGTTATTACCATCAGAATTCTCTAAACTTTGTTTTTTGATTTTTGTTTGCTCAGCCGCATTATTGCCATTCCTCTCACATGCTTTTCTAATTAAATGGCGCCGGTTGCGCCGGAGGACTCGTCCTCCCTCATTGTTTAATATATAGGATCTAGGTGTCTCACATTCACCTATTACAGTACCATGAGTTCGTTTTTTGCCATCTACACATATAACCTTGTCTCCTACGTTAAGTTTTGGCAAAGTCTTACAGCGCTTATCATAATTTAATTTGCTTTGTTCTTGTTGTTGTAACATTGTTTTAAATTGAGACGGATCAACTGTTTTAGGTATTAGCAATTCATTACTAACTGGTAATTTGCAACGTAATCTGCGGCCCATTAGCAATTGTGCAGGAGAATCCAAACCATGCCGCGGAGTATTTCTGTAATTCAATAATGCTAATTCGAAATCGCAATTTCCTTTTATAGCCTTCGTCAACAGGTGTTTAATTGTTTGTACCGCGCGCTCACTTTTACCATTAGCCTGTGGATAATTTGGGGAAGACGTAACGTGATTAAAACCCCAGTTCACACTAAATGTATGAAACTCACGGCTGCTATATTGTGTGCCATTATCACTGATAACGGTCTCCGGGATCCCGTGCCGCGAGAATATTTGCTTCATAGCGTTTATAACACTTTGAGATGTTATATTTTCTAATTTGCTCACCTCTACATAATTAGAATAATAATCTACTAGAATGAGATAGTGTTTTTTCCTAAATTCAAAAATATCGGAGCCCACTTTAAACCACGGTAAGGATGGAATTTCAATCGGAATCATCGGTTCCTTGGCTGGAGTGTTTGAACTCTCCCTACAAATAACACATCGTTTCACAAATGCTTCAACGTCGCGTGACATCCCAGGCCAAAATATTACCTGCCTAGCACGCCTCTTGCTTCCATCTATTCCTAAATGTCCTTCGTGGACAATTCGCAACATCTCCGCTCTGAGAGTCGGAGGTATTAGAACCACATTATCTTTAAAAATTACTTCGTCTACAACAAACAGCTCGTCTTTAAGAGACCAATACTTTTTCAAATTTTCGCAAACTTCATACTTATTATTTGGCCATCCGAATTTTATATACTCTTTTAAAGCACTAAAATCTGGATCTTGTATAGTTTCTTTTTTAATTAACGTTAGCTTGTTGTTGGAAATCGGTATGCTATTGACAATCATTTGTAATTGATACAATATATTCTGTTCTAACTCGTCATTAACTGACGAATCGGGAAGAGGCGCACGAGACAGCGCATCCGGAATATACATATATTTCCCTGGTTTGTACCTTACAATTAAATCATAACCTTGAATTCTAAGCATCATTCGTTGCAAGCGTGCTGGAACGGACATAAGTGGCATTTTAAAAATACTCTCTAAAGGTTTGTGGTCGGTTTCGACTACTACGCTACGTTTCGCGAAAATATATTGATGAAACCTCTCACAAGCGAATACGATCGCTAATAGCTCTTTTTCAACCTGGGCGTACCGGCGCTGCGTGTCCGACAGCGTCCGCGAGGCGTACTCGACCGGGCGGCCGTCCTGCAGCAGCACCGCGCCGAGCGCCGCGCGCGACGCGTCCACCGACAGCACGGCCGGCCGCGACACCTCGTACAGCGCGAGCACGGGCGCCGAGCACACGCACTCCTTTAAATTGTCAAACGATTGCTGTTGCTCGTGTTCCCAGTGCCAGTCAGTATCTTTTTTTAATAAATTCGTTAAAGGAAGTGCGCGATCGGAATAATTAGGTATATATTTGGATAATAATTGACGGCTCCTAAAAATCTTTCTAAACTTTTTCTGTCAGTTGGACGAGGAAACTCCGAAATTGCTTTTACTTTGTTACCATCAGGTCTCATACCATTTTTATCAAAAATATGGCCCAGGTATTTAACTTCACCTACAGCAAATTTACATTTATTTTTATTAAATTTTAAATTAATATCTCTTGCTCTCTGTAATAACGCATCAAGTCTAATATCATGTTCACGTTTTGTACGGCCCCAGACAATAATATCATCTATGAAACTGTCTGTGCCTTCCAAGTCCTCTAACAGTTGCCTAATTTTAGCATGAAATACTTCAGACGCACAATTGATTCCATACGGTAAGCGAAGAAATTGATAACGACCGAAAGGTGTAGCAAACGTGCACAAACCCGCACTCTGTTCATCTAATTGGATGGCCCAAAACCCTGAGTTGGCATCCAGAACAGAGAAATAACACGCGCCATGTAACCGCGCCGCTAACTCAGTGACCGTAGGCAGCTGGAAGTGCGCGCGCCGCACCGCGCGGTTCAACTCCGCGGGTCGAGGCATATACGTATGCCGTTGTCTTTTTTTGCTACTAACACCAGGGGATGCACCCACTGTGTCGGATGATAAACTTTTCTTATTACCCCCTGACTTTCCATTAACTTAAGCTCATCTGAGAGCCGATCACGTAAACTTAACGGAATTTTTCTTAGCGCACTAATCACCGGAGGAACTGATTTATCAACCACAATATGATACTTGCCCGGTAGGCAGCCGATGCCATTAAATAAGTCGTTGTAATTAGACAAACTAATTTCCTGAACTCTTTGAATTAACCCGAGCTCTTCACAAGTGTTTCGACCCAGCACGCTTTGACAACGTATATCGGCTATAGCAAACTTTAAATTGTAAATAACCTTTTTGTATGAACACCGTAAATAACAAACCCCCTTAACAGGTATTACATCTCCACTGTATGATTGTAGTTTAATGTTCTCGTTTTTAATTATATTTGCAGCGAAACCTAATTTTGAAAAGGTTTCATAAGATAAAACGTTAATATCCGCCCCCGAATCCAACTTAAAGTTTACGACATGCCCATTTAACAATAACGTTTCAAACCATCCGTTTGTCATGTTCAAACATCTTTCCTGTCCTTCTACAGTTGATATAAAAAATGAATTACATTCAGAAGACGTAGTAGTAGTATAGTCTTCTTCAATATCGTACACGCGGCTGATATTGTTTGATATGTTATTATTCATTACATTCGACTTACACACCCGAGCGAAGTGTCCCTGTTTACCGCAAGTAAAACACCTCGCGTATAACGCCGGACAGCGTGCCGCCGCGTCGCCGCCGCCGGGGCCCCGCGCCCGGGGCCGCGCTCACGCGCGCTCCCTGCGCGGTAACCTCTTCCCCGGTTAATCTTTTTAACACGGCTCTTAAGTTACACAAATGTGTGGCCCTATCCTTCCCTGTGACACAAATATCATCAGCAAACACTGCTGTTGATCTCAGACCACTCAAGGTCTCCTCCATTATTTTTTGAAAGTTTTCCGGAATACATTTAATACCAAAGGGAATACGTCTATAAACAAATGTTCCGATATGCGTGGTGATTGCAGTCATCGGCTGGGATTTTTTTTCTAAAATACATTGTTGGAAGGCGTCAGACAAATCAAGCCGCGTGTACTGTTCTCCGCCCCCGATAACTGCAAACAAATCCTCATACGCGGCAAAGGGTAGTGAAAATCTTTCAAAAGAGGGTTGATAGTTATTTTATAATCACCACATATCCGTATCCGACCATTTGCTTTAACAACCGGAACTATAGGAGTTCCATAATCTGATCTGTCAACTTTGTAAATGACCCCCTCGCGCTGCAGCCGCTCGAGCTCGCTCTCGACGCGCGCGCGCAACGCCAGCGGTAATGGTCGCGCTTTTATAAACACCGGACTATTATCTTTAAGATGTAGTCGTACTTCACTCTTAAAAGTGCCTAACCCTTTCGCGAACACGTCTGGGTACTCTCTTTTTAATGTTATAGCCATCGAGTCACTCTCAGACATATTATGACACTGGATTACTTTTATTTTTAATTGTTTAATCCAAGTACGGCCCATTAAAGGTGGTCCGCCATTTTTAATAACAAATAATTTAAGCACCGCGGACTTTGAACCACAAACGACTTTTACTATTATAAAACCCATGGTTTCAATAACATCACCGGTGTATGACTTTAATATTAACAATTTATTATTAATTTGGAAATGCCTAAAATATCTGTTATAAATTTTTTGAGAAATAGCTGAAATTTTACTACCCGTGTCTATTTCAAATTTGCAGGGAACATTGTCTACTTTTATATTGCATAATACGGTCCATCACTATTATCACTACCGATTAAGTTATACAAATTATTGTCACTGCTGTTGTCAGAGTCGGTATCATTTAAAAGTACTGACCTTTTGTATTCCGCTCCGCAACGCCACTGTACTGACTTTTCTTAGGACACTTTACCTTTAAATGCCCTTTTTGACCGCACGAATCACACGTGTAGTTCTTGAAACGACACCTGGCGGCCGCGTGGCTCGGCCGCCCGCAGCGCGCGCAGCAGGCACGCGTCGCTGCGCCCCCGCGCCGCGCCGCGCGCTCGCCGCCGCCGCCGCCGCCGCCGCGGTCCCGCCGACGCGGTGCAACGGCTCGCCGTGCGCGAGCGCCGCCGCGCCCACGCCGCTGCCCGAAGCACCCGCTGTCGCTGCATGCCTCTCTGCTGCCTCGAGCGCGCTCGCGAGCTCCACAGCACGCTTGTAGTTAACGTTTTTTTTCGGCGAACACTCTCGAACGCATCTCTTCGCTATATAATCCTGACACGAATTGATCGCGTAGATTCTCTTCTAACGAAGAACCAAAATTGCAGGTTTTAGCTAAATGTTTTAGACTTTGTAGGTAAGCACGAATACTTTCACCCTGTTTTTGTGTTCGCTGCCGAAAAATATGTCGTTCTGCAATCTCCGACCTCTCCGGTTCCAAGTGGTTTCTCATTAAAGTTACTAATTCTTCGAAGCTCCGTTCTTCGGGTGTGACGGGGGAACACAAGTCACATAATACATTATAGCACTCACCGCCCACTAAAGTTAGTAACGTGGCCACCTTCAGTTCATTGCCTATTCCATTTAATACAATAAAACTGTTCCACTCGACGCACATAAACTGTTCCAATTTTGTGACTCCACGTCGAAGGGTTCTATCGTCCCAATAGGCATTATATAAACGGTAAATAAACGCCGACCTGCAAAAAAGTTAAAAACAATACCGACTGCGCCAATGTTACGTATACGTCAATCAAACACCGAGGTCGCTGCAGAATGCTTTATTGTATAGTTATTACATAGTACCTACATATTAGTTATTATTATTAAGATACCTACATAACACTTTCCCCCTAACACAATTAACACATAACACTAAAAAAAAATTATAAACAAAACACATACAACAATACAATAAAAATACCAATACAATCAATCATACACAAGTAATCCTTGTAAGTGGACGATGAATTTGATTAAGATTTACTCATTTTATTTTTTTCATTTTTTCAATACACCGCAAAGCTGCCTTCCGTACTCGCGCGTCGATTCGACCGGCTGACTTTGCAGTTCGTCGGCATCAATCGGCGGAATATACTGCTCATCTTCACTATCATGATTACTATTGGTATTTGTACATTCTGATTTAGACTCCTCAATCTCGGGATTTTCACTGATACCAGAAAGAGAAAACCGTGATTTACGGCTTTTATCCATTACCATTTGGTCAATATGCCGCTTATGTATCTGTCCGTCATTCGCTTTAACGGTGTACGACACGGGACTCGAACGTGAAACTACTATTCCTTCGGACCATTTTTGACCGCGCTTTGAATAGTCACGAAGCAGTACATTATCGCCCGGCGCCGCTTCCCGTAAACGCGTCGCGCCGCGCAGCTCGCTGGCGGACTGCCGCTCGCGGACCACCTCGCCGTCTCGGGTCGCAACAAGTCGAGGCGGCCGCGTAGGCGTCTCCCGACAACGCCACCGCCGGTTCACACCCCGTAGTGCTATGTTCCGTGTTACGGTACATGAACAGAAATCTACATAAGGCCGTATTTTCATTCTCGTTTTGAATCTGTGCCTTCTTGAGGGCGCGCTTTACTGTCCGTACTGCATTTCCGCTGCACCGTTACTAGCCGGATGATACGGAGCTATAAGCCGGTTTCAATAAATGTCTATACCGTTTTCGCTCCAGATAATGTTTAAATTCTCCCGATGAAAAAGAGGCCCGTTATCAGTGACTAACCTTTTGGGGAGTCCGAACCGTGCAAATATACGTCGCAAACAATCTATTACTAGCAACGCGGAAGTAGAATTAATTTTTTCTACTTCTATCCATTTTGAATGGGCATCGACGATAATTAAATAATATTTGCCATTAAATGGGCCTAAAAAGTCGAGATGAATTCGCGACCAGGGCTCCCCCGGCCAAGGCCACGAGTGCAGCGGCGCGGGCGGCGGCGCGGCGCGCTGCGAGCGGCACGCGGCGCACGCGTGCGCCGTGCGCTCGATGTCCGCGTCCAGCGTCTCCCACCACACGTACTGCGCGCTATTTGCTTCATTTTAACGATGCCGGGGTGCCCGTCATGTATTTCGTCTAAAATAGTGTCACGCAAGGAATTAGGTATCACTATCCTATATCCCCAAATCAGACACCCCCTTTCGATATGGAGAGCTTCTTTACGATTAAAAAAATTTTTTTCAACTGCGGTATTTATATTTTTTGGCCAACCGTACATGACGTAACCGTAAATTTTGCTTAACAACGGATCCTTTGCTGTCTCGGTTTTAATGTTTTTAAAACTCAGAGGCAGATTCTCTTGTACGTAATTTAAATAGCCAAATTCCTCTTTCTTTTCCCGCACTTCAGATTCAGCAGGAAGACGAGACAGCGCGTCCGCGTAACAATTTTGAGACGACCGTATAAATTCAATTTTAAAGTCGTACGCAGCTAAAATTACTGCGTACCGTTGTAATCTACTGGCAGCTGTTAACGGAATGCCTTTGTTTTTTCCAAATATGTAGCTGAGCGGCCTATGATCAATACGCAAAACAAAAAACTGCCGACCGTATAAATAATGGTGATATTTTTTTACACCGAATACTATCGCGAGCGCTTCTTTATCGAGTTGCGAGTAGTTCTGCTCGGCGGCGGAGAGCGTGCGCGAGGCGCAGGCAAGCGGGCGCTCGCCGCCGTCCGCCGAGCGCTGCCACAGCACGGCGCCCAGCCCGTACGCGCTGCTGTCCACCGTCAGCACCAGCGGCAGCCGCGCCGAATAATGCGCGAGTACCGGCGACTTACTCAACACTTTTTGATTTTTAAGAACGCTGCATCGCATTCATCGTTCCACTTCCATTTCACATTTTTTTTTAATAAATTATATAACGGTTTTAAAATATCACTCATATTAATGCAAAACTTAGAATAGAAGTTAACAAGCCCCATAAAACTTTTTAATTGTGTTACATTCGTAGGCCGTGGAGCCTCTGTGATGGCCTTTATTTTATTGCTATCGGTATGCAAACCGTGTTTATCTATTTTATATCCAAGATAAGTTACCGAATCTTTAAAAAACTCGCATTTATTAAAATTAATTCTTAGGCCATTTTCTTGTAATCTTTTTAACACGGCTCTTAAGTTACACAAATGTGTGGCCCTATCCTTCCCTGTGACACAAATATCATCAGCAAACACTGCTGTTGATCTCAGACCACTCAAGGTCTCCTCCATTATTTTTTGAAAGTTTTCCGGAATACATTTAATACCAAAGGGAATACGTCTATAAACAAATGTTCCGATATGCGTGGTGATTGCAGTCATCGGCTGGGATTTTTTTTCTAAAATACATTGTTGGAAGGCGTCAGACAAATCAAGCCGCGTGTACTGTTCTCCGCCCCCGATAACTGCAAACAAATCCTCAATACGCGGCAAAGGGTAGTGAAAATCTTTCAAAAGAGGGTTGATAGTTATTTTATAATCACCACATATCCGTATCCGACCATTTGCTTTAACAACCGGAACTATAGGAGTTCCATAATCTGATCTGTCAACTTTGTAAATGACCCCCTCGCGCTGCAGCCGCTCGAGCTCGCTCTCGACGCGCGCGCGCAACGCCAGCGGTAATGGTCGCGCTTTTATAAACACCGGACTATTATCTTTAAGATGTAGTCGTACTTCACTCTTAAAAGTGCCTAACCCTTTCGCGAACACGTCTGGGTACTCTCTTTTTAATGTTATAGCCATCGAGTCACTCTCAGACATATTATGACACTGGATTACTTTTATTTTTAATTGTTTAATCCAAGTACGGCCCATTAAAGGTGGTCCGCCATTTTTAATAACAAATAATTTAAGCACCGCGGACTGGCAACGCATGTCTGGTCGCAGCACTGGCGAGACATGGCAACCAATTACATTGGTTTCATGGGCTATTTCATATGTTATGTAGGTATCTTAATAATAATAACTAATATGTAGGTACTATGTAATAACTATACAATAAAGCATTCTGCAGCGACCTCGGTGTTGATTGACGTATACGTAACATTGGCGCAGTCGGTATTGTTTTACTTTTGCAAGTTCGTTTATTTACCGTTTATATAATGCCTATTGGGACGATAGAACCCTTCGACGTGGAGTCACAAAATTGGAACAGTTATGTGCGTCGAGTGGAACAGTTTATTGTATTAAATGGAATAGGCAATGAACTGAAGGTGGCCACGTTACTAACTTTAGTGGGCGGTGAGTGCTATAATGTATTATGTGACTTGTGCTCCCCCGTCACACCCGAAGAACGGAGCTTCGAAGAATTAGTAACTTTAATGAGAAACCACTTGGAACCGGAGAGGTCGGAGATTGCAGAACGACATATTTTTCGGCAGCGAACACAAAAACAGGGTGAAAGTATTCGTGCTTACCTACAAAGTCTAAAACATTTAGCTAAAACCTGCAATTTTGGTTCTTCGTTAGAAGAGAATCTACGCGATCAATTCGTGTCAGGATTATATAGCGAAGAGATGCGTTCGAGAGTGTTCGCCGAAAAAAACGTTAACTACAGCGTGCTGTGGAGCTCGCGAGCGCGCTCGAGGCAGGCAGAGAGGCATGCAGCGACAGCGGGTGCTTCGGGCAGCGGCGTGGGCGCGGCGGCGCTCGCGCACGGCGAGCCGTTGCACCGCGTCGGCGGGGACCGCGGCGGCGGCGGCGGCGGCGGCGGCGGCGAGCGCGCGGCGCGGCGCGGGGGCGCAGCGACGCGTGCCTGCTGCGCGCGCTGCGGGCGGCCGAGCCACGCGGCCGCCAGGTGTCGTTTCAAGAACTACACGTGTGATTCGTGCGGTCAAAAAGGGCATTTAAAGGTAAAGTGTCCTAAGAAAAGTCAGTACAGTGGCGTTGCGGAGCGGAATACAAAAGGTCAGTACTTTTTAAATGATACCGACTCTGACAACAGCAGTGACAATAATTTGTATAACTTAATCGGTAGTGATAATAGTGATGGACGTATTATGCAAATATAAAAGTAGACAATGTTCCCTGCAAAATTTGAAATAGACACGGGTAGTAAAATTTCAGCTATTCTCAAAAAAAATTTATAACAGATATTTTAGGCATTTCCAAATTAATAATAAATTGTTAATATTAAAGTCATTACACCGGTGATGTTATTGAAACCATGGGTTTTATAATAGTAAAAGTCGTTTGTGGTTCAAAGTCCGCGGTGCTTAAATTATTTGTTATTAAAAATGGCGGACACTTTAATGGGCACCGTACTTGGATTAAACAATTAAAAATAAAAGTAATCCAGTGTCATAATATGTCTGAGAGTGACTCGATGGCTTATAACATTAAAAAGAGAGTACCCAGACGTGTTCGCGAAAGGGTTAGGCACTTTTAAGAGTGAAGTACGACTACATCTTAAAGATAATAGTCCGGTGTTTATAAAAGCGCGACCATTACCGCTGGCGTTGCGCGCGCGCGTCGAGAGCGAGCTCGAGCGGCTGCAGCGCGAGGGGGTCATTTACAAAGTTGACAGATCAGATTATGGAACTCCTATAGTTCGGTTGTTTAAAGGCAATGGGCGGATCGGATATGTGGTGATTATAAAATAACTATCAACCCTCTTTTGAAAGATTTTCACTACCCTTGCGCGTATTGAGGATTTGTTTGCAGTATAGGCGGCGGAGACGTACACGCGGCTTGATTTGTCTGACGCCTTCCAACAATGTATTTTAGAAAAAAAATCCCAGCCGATGACTGCAATCACCACGCATATCGGAACAATTTGTTTATAGACGTATTCCCTTTGGTATTAAATGTATTCCGGAAAACTTTCAAAAAATAATGGAGGAGACCTTGAGTGGTCTGCGATCAACAGCAGTGTTTGCGATGATATTTGTGTCACAGGGAAGGATAGGGCCACACATTTGTGTAACTTAAGAGCCGTGTTAAAAAGATTACAAGAAATGGCCTAAGAATTAATTTTAATAATGCGAGTTTTTTAAAGATTCGGTAACTTATCTTGGATATAAAATAGATAAACACGGTTTGCATACCGATAGCAATAAAATAAAGGCCATCACAGAGGCTCCACGGCCTACGAATGTAACACAATTAAAAAGTTTTATGGGGCTTGTTAACTTCTATTCTAAGTTTTGCATTAATATGAGTGATATTTAAAACCGTTATATAATTTATTAAAAAAAAATGTGAAATGGAAGTGGAACGATGAATGCGATGCAGCGTTCTTAAAAATCAAAAAGTGTTGAGTAAGTCGCCGGTACTCGCGCATTATTCGGCGCGGCTGCCGCTGGTGCTGACGGTGGACAGCAGCGCGTACGGGCTGGGCGCCGTGATGTGGCCGCGTCGGCGACGGCGGCGAGCGCCCGCTTGCCTGCGCCTCAGCACGCTCTCCGCCGCGAGGCAGAACTACTTTCGCAACTCGATAAAGAAGCGCTCGCGATAGTATTCGGTGTAAAAAAATATCACCATTATTTATACGGTCGGCAGTTTGTTTTGCGTAGTGATCATAGGCCGCTCAGCTACATATTTGGAAAAAACAAAGGCATTCCGTTAACAGCTGCCAGTAGATTACAACGGTACGCAGTAATTTTAGCTGCGTACGACTTTAAAATTGAATTTATACGGTAGTCTCAAAATGGTTTTACGCGGATACCGCGGCGGTCTCGTCTTCCTGCTGAATCTGAAGTGCGGGAAAAGAAAGAGGAATTTGGCTATTTAAATTACGTACAAGAGAATCTGCCTCTGAGTTTTAAAAACATTAAAACCGAGACAGCAAAGGATCCGTTGTTAAGCAAAATTACGGTTACGTCATGTACGGTTGGCCAAAAAATATAAATACCGCAGTTGAAAAAAATTTTTTTAATCGTAAAGAAGCTCTCCATATCGAAAGGGGGGTTGTCTGATTTGGGATTATAGGATAGTGATACCTAATTCCTTGCGTGACACTATTTTAGACGAAATACATGACGGGCACCCCGGCATCGTTAAAAATGAAGGCAAATAGCGCGCAGTTACGTGTGGTGGGAGACGCTGGACGCGGACATCGAGCGCACGGCGCACGCGTGCGCCGCGTGCCGCTCGCAGCGCGCCGCGCCGCCGCCCGCGCCGCTGCACTCGTGGCCTTGGACGGGGGAGCCCTGGTCGCGAATTCATCTCGACTTTTTAGGCCCATTTAATGGCAAATATTATTTAATTATCGTCGATGCCCATTCAAAATGGATAGAAGTAGAAAAAATTAATTCTACTTCCGCGTTGCTAGTAATAGATTGTTTGCGACGTATATTTGCACGGTTCGGACTCCCCAAAAGGTTAGTCACTGATAACGGGGCCTCCTTTTTCATCGGGAGAATTTAAACATTATCTGGAGCGAAACGGTATAGACATACGCTTATAGCTCCGTATCATCCGGCTAGTAACGGTTAGCGGAAAATGCAGTACGGACAGTAAAGCGCGCCCTCAAGAAGGCACAGATTCAAAACGAGAATGAAAATACGGCCTTATGTAGATTTCTGTTCATGTACCGTAACACGGAACATAGCAATACGGGGGGTGTGTGTGACCGGCGGGTGGCGTTGCTCGGGAGACGCCTACGCGGCCGCCTCGACTTGTTGCGACCCGAGACGGCGGAGGTGGTCCGCGAGCGGCAGTCCGCCAGCGAGCTGCGCGGCGCGACGCGTTTACGGGAAGCGGCGCCGGGCGATAATGTACTGCTTCGTGAACTATTCAAGCGCGGTCAAAAATGGTCCGAAGGAATAGTAGTTTCACGTTCGAGTCCCGTGTCGTACACCGTTAAAGCGAATGACGGAAGATACATAAGCGGCATATTGACCAAATGGTAATGGATAAAAGCCGTAAATCACGGTTTTCTCTTTCTGGTATCAGTGAAAATCCCGAGATTGAGGAGTCTAAATCAGAATGTACAAATACCAATAGTAATCATGATAGTGAAGATGAGCAGTATATTCCGCCGATTGATGCCGACGAACTGCAAAGTCAGCCGGTCGAATCGACGCGCGAGTACCGGAAGGCAGCTTTGCGGTGTATTGAAAAAATGAAAAAAATAAAATGAGTAAATATTAATCAAATTAAGCAGTCCTTCCACTTACAAGGATTACTTGTGTATGATTGATTGTATTGGTATTTTTATTGTATTGTTGTATGTGTTTTGTTTATAATTTTTTTTTAGTGTTATGTGTTAATTGTGTTAGGGGGAAAGTGTTATGTAGGTATCTTAATAATAATAACTAATATGTAGGTACTATGTAATAACTATACAATAAAGCATTCTGCAGCGACCTCGGTGTTTGATTGACGTATACGTAACAGTAGACAGAATATTTCTTTTTATAATTTTGTTTGTTCACTTTTCTGTTTTATTTTTCAGTATTGGTGAAATACCACCAGTCAGTAGTTCTGTACCTGCCAGCAACACGCTGCACGTGCCCGTACCATTAAACAGCCAAAGGGAGAATGAGAAGGTATTGAAAACTTTTTTTATTGTTAATTTACAAGAAAATTACAAAGACCAGTTTATCTAGGTAACACAGTCATCGTGACTATATTTTAGCTGAAACTTCATCCAGGCTGGTTTTCTATGAAATATCCCCTTAATCGTTCTCGGTGTGAACCAGAAGATACAACAAGTCTTGGATTTCTAGAAGGAGGTTGTTTATAACATTGGATGTTAAATAATCGGATGTCTTAGAACCATAAAAGCACTCTACTGCGTCTGGCTCCGGCACCTCCAGTTGCAGAGGTTCTCCGATAGCCTACAACATCGTGCGAACTTTTCAAAAGTTGGTTGCTGCATGCATAAAGGTTACATTACAGTGCGTACCAGCCCATACTGTTCTAAGTGGTGATGAGACGGTGGACTCTTTCGCGAAGGAGGCAACATGCGATGGAATTCTATATAATTGGTTTCTGTACTATCCTGATATTCTTCACGTTGTAAAACGTTCACGTTGTTCACCAGGTGGTAGGTCTCTGTTGCCGGAGACCGTCTGGGTGGGTACCACCGCAGCTCCTATTTCAACCGCCAAATAGTAGTGTGCAAACATTACTGTGTTCCGGTTTAAAGGGCGCTATAGCTAGTGTAATTACTGGGATAACGAGACTTAACACCTTATGTCTCAGGCCTGTATGCCTGTATGTTTATTTTATCTGTAGGCCTGTATGTTTACTGATACAGGTTTCCATATCACAATATTTTTAATATTATTCATCCTCATTAATTATATATTTTGCCCTATGTGGTTTTCCTTTTATGTGTCAGTAAAAAAGTTTTCTTGTGGGTTAGCTAACATTCAATTTAATGGGAACTTGTTATATTACATTTTTCAGACGCAAGCTCGTCCCGTGATCTTGAACCTGTACTTGGGCGATTTCCAAAAAGATGGAAAAATTGACAATATTTTCAATTCCTAAAATTTTGATGAAATAGAAGTAAACGTAATTAAAAATACAATTTAGTTTATATACTTTAGCATTACCAATATACCGCGATCGAATTACACCCACGGAGCAGCGCTAGGGGAAATTGAAAAGGAACTGCTTGCAGTGGTGTTCTCGTGCACAAAATTCCATCAGTACATTTACCAACATAGCAAAAGTAACAGTAGAAAGCAATCACTAACCACTAGCGGTTATTTTGAAAAAAACCTCTCAACGAAACTCCAGCGCCTATTTTTTAAATTAGTATAGTTAATAGTTTTAATTATTCTATCGCATATACATCATTGCGAGCCGCGTTGCAAAAAGATGGTGACGACTTTAGTATGAAGGTGATATACATGGTGATAGTGGTATACACTCGTACATGAAAATCAGTGCATTGTGCCAATAGTACCAACAAGGATGGCCTTTCAATAAAAAGACTAATAGCGGATCTAGCGAAGCCGTACTAGAGTGTTCGTCACGAATTAATGTTATAAAAATATATTTTTGTATATAAATAAAACAAAAAAGTTTAACAACCATTTATTGCCTTCTTAAAAAAATCCATAAATTAACATTTTACGCGGCTCAGCTCATGCTGATCGGGACAATGGTTTCCGATCAGCGATGGTTTGCCTCTCCTAATTTAATTTTCCCAGGTGTTATTAGACGTGGGTTATAACAGGACAAACACAATATCTGTTATTACTGGCAATAATAACAGGTACCGATTTCTGTTATTAAATAACAACTGTTATTGTTTTCAACCACGGCTCATTAGGAATATCACATTATAATTTATATATATAATAATATATAAATATTCAACATTATATTATTATAATGTAAATATAAAATTTATTAATATAAAAATTATAATTATATAAAAAGATACTGTGACATCCTTGATGCACAAATAAATATTAACATTCTACAGAAGCAGGCAGCCATACATTTATCAACAATAATGAGCAAAGTTCTTGGAGATAATGTATATAATACCAGTAACCTATAATATTTTAGTCCATCTGTGTAATTATGGAGTAGAAGTAGTAAATGTAATTATTAATAATAGGTAATTAAAAAAAAATTAAAACAAAAATTATAAAAAAAATCAAATAAAATGTATTTGTATAGTATGTATTTGTATAATATATACATACATAATATAATGATAATATTGAGGAGTGCCATTCTTTTTCTGAAGTTTCAGGACGGAATGTGCATTGTAATACCGACCGACACATGTCGAGAAAAAGGGGCAACCCGTACACATTATTAAAATTTATAATTATAAATTTACATTAATTGCATGAGGTTTATTCAAAATAATAACTTTAATACTGAACTTAAATATTAATATAATTTATATAGTCCTGGAATACAGAATGAAAGATATTCGTTAGCCTGCACTGAATCAAGAGTAATTTTCATTTTCAAATTGTAATGCTTTTATATTCTTGACATTGACAAAATTCGATTTCTTTTACAAAAGTTGACAATAATTTAAAGGAGATTTTAAAGAGTTCATCAGCACAATATATGCATAAAACACCGCTACAATGATACACATTCATTTCAATTTACTCTCACTTCAACAGTACTGAAGTCTAGTAAAAGCGGGTAGTGCGATAACATCGTTATTAAAGTGCTCTAGTTAAACTTCGTTTTAAAATTAAAATAAACTAATTTAGTGTCAAAATTTTTATGGAAAACTGAAGTTCTTATAACAACTCCTGCCTGAAAGTGTTATCTCCGTTGTGACACAAACTTATCACCATTAAACCTCTTAAGTTAGCTGCCACTGTGCTACCTTACAAGATGGATGCCATACAAGAATCCTTAAATCAACTGCAGAAGATGTTTACTCAACGTATGGACGTTTATCAAGGCGAGCTTCAAGCTGCGGCACCATCTACTAACATCATCACTTAACATCAGAGTTCGCCTCGTTAGGAAAGTTCATCATAACTGCGCTTCGAAACCTTCAAGACCAGGTAGGTCTTTTGGCACATCATATAGATGATATGGAGATGCGTAGTCGACGAAAGTTGTTACTACTCCATGGTCTTCCTGAGGAAAAAAAGGAAGACACCAATGCAGTGGTAGTCAAAGCCGTGGTTGAAAAGTTGAAAGTTCCTGGTTTTTCGTCGCAAGATATCGCCCGTTGTCATCGTATGGGTCAAAATTCTACTCCAGGCAAGCCCCGTCCTGTTTTATTTGACTTTCATGACTGGAACCTCAAGAATAAAGTCTGGTATTCCAAGACAAACTTAAAGGGTACAGGTATCACTATGTCGGAATTCTTAACTAAAGCTCGATATGAAATATTTATGACGGCGAGGGAACGATTCGGGGTCTCCAAGTGCTGGACGCACGATGGCTTTGTTTTCGTTTTGGGGCCTGGGGGTGTTCGACACCGTCTCAACAATATCTTTGAACTTGATAAAATCGAAGGACGCCAGGTGACGCGATCGGAAGCTACAACAAAAGAGCCTGTGGGAGCATCCAGAACCAGACGTGCAGGAGCAGCAGGGAAAAAATAGTTACTTATGTTTTAACTTTAACTTAGTATTATTTGTGGCGGTAATCACAAATAAATAGTGTTTCGTATTTTATCATGCTATATTGCTATTGTTAGGTTACCCTAACTCTTTCCGTGTATAAAATGTTGTATAAAGCAATCTCCATTATATCTTTGGCGGTAGTATCTAATATTTATTATACCCTACTTTTATTTTAGTTCGTTGGGGTTAAATGCCTCCTATGTGTTAATGTTTTAAAAGTTAAGTTGACACTGGTTACAAATTACGTTAAACACGCCTTGAACTCCGCTGCATGACTAAGTTAATATTATGTATATCCCGTTTTAATCTACCTATGTTGTTTTATAGTTTGTGTTTATTTCTAGGTTTTTTTTTTTTTGTATTTCAAAGTTATAAGTTGTGATTGTGAACTCAGGCAATAATATACTTATTGATAACACTGAGGGCAGGCAACATGGATAAAGTGGTTACAAATTTTGCAGTGGCCACTATTTTATTTTGTTTTTACTTATATACATTTATTTATATTTTTTATTTTATTTTCCTTTTTGCTCTTACTATATTCTATAGTTTTGAATTAATTTTACTGTATAACATTCAAAGTATGTATGACACTGTACTAAATGAGTTTCTTATCCTGTTCTTCTTTCTCATCCGATGAGAGTTGTACTAGCGCTGTTAGTGAAAACATTTCTGGTCATTTAAAAGATCAACTGTTGACTAAGTTTTGTAATAATGATAAAAACTTTAACGTTATTCATATAAATGCACAAAGCATCCCCGCGCACTACGCGGACCTTATATCTTCATTTAATTGTTACGTATTGTTATTGAAAACGTCTCTGATCGTCTCGGGTCCTGAGTGTGAAGTCAAACATTGGTCCTTCGAGCCGGATACTACAGTGCAGTGTAGTGCAATTGTGAAGATCGGCAAGTATCGCTGTGGGTGATTTATGGTGAATTACCCCGTCCCGCACCAAAGCAGCAGTGAGCTGTCACTGTGCAAGTGTGCAGGAAATCCAGTGTCCCAGCGTCAGAGGTGGCGCAGGAGGTTTAAGGACATTGGCCAACAGGTGGCGTTGTCATCGACACTGGACCAAGCAGGGGACGGAAGGAAGCAGCGAAGGTAACCACACGAGAGGAGCCGTGGAGGGGAGCTGGCGACAACGCGAGGTCGTCAAGGCAGTGACGTCAGTGGTGACGTCACACGGCAGGTATCATTTGTGAAGTGTTTGAAGTGCCAAGGACTAACTGTGAGTACTCTAGAAATTCTAATAAAAAGTGTTTAAAATCGTGCCTAGAAATAATTTGTATGAGTTGTTTAGTTTAACTTTATAATTTGTTGAGAGGTAGACGAAAACTATTTGTGGTAGATGTTGTTGTATAACTAGTTAAACATTTGCTTACAATTATTTGTTATATTATATATGACCTACCCTCGTATTGTTTTATATTAACTTGTTTCGTTAAGAACTTAGTATAAAAAAAATTCTGGGTTATATGTGCAGGGCACTTATGTATTTTAACGTGACAACGTCTATTAATTATATCACAAAAAATTTTGGTAATAAATTTTATTATTCTTGTTTGACATGTTTATCGGGTTACAAATCAAGTTATACTAACTCTCAATTATATTTGTTAGGGATTTTATTTCTAATTATTATTGAGCAATAGAATACATCTTTTACTTTCAACCAATTCGGGCAAACGCATACCGACTTAGCGGTCGGCGTAAGCCACGCCCACTTATGTGCGGGACATTTCTCAGCACGCGCGTCCTATCTTATACCAATTTAATAGACGTTGTCACGTCAAAAGGAAACAAGTTATTGTGTTGGCGAATGTACTTTTTAAATGATTTAAAACTTTAAATTGTAAATTTAACGTATGCGAGTTAAAGGTTATAAAATTAAGCATATTTCGTATAGTTGCTAGAATAGTTATTTTGGTCTATTTGTTATATCATGGAATCTTTAATTAATTATCAGAATGATGTTTCAAATCGATAACATAAAGCATTTGTTAATTATAAAAAATGTCGTAAGGAAAGGATAACAAATGAATATGTTATAAGTAAGTCGGAGTCTTTAGAACAGACATGGAGTAAATTTTCTAACGGGCACAGAGATTTACTACAAAAAATTGACCCGAAAGAATTAAATAAAACCAGTTACGTCACTAGCGATGTATATGAATTAACTGAAGACGTATATATAAATTATAAAAGTAAATTAAAATTTGATTTGTTAAATTTTAAGCAGATCGAAAGTGTTCCGGTTCAGAGTCAACTACCCTCAGATGTGACCCGGACAGATAACTTTTTAAATTTACCTAAAATTACTATCCCAATGTTCTCAGGGAAATATACGGAGTGGTTGTCATTTAGGGATTTATTTACATGCTTGATCCACAATAATAATTCTTTAGATAAAGCACAGAAGTAACATTATTTAAAAGGTTATTTAACGGGAGAGGCTGATCAATTGTTGCGCAATATACCCATCACGGATAGCAATTACGAAAGCAGCATGGCAGCATCTGTTGATAGGTAGAAAATTTACTATCTTTTCAGATCACAAGCCTTTGGAGAACATGAATATAAAGTCAAGAACTGATGAAGAATTGGGAGACTTAACTTACTACCTATCACAATATGATTTCCAAATAAAATATACTCCAGGGAAATACAACACCGAAACTGACTGCTTAAGCAGAAACCCTGTCCTAAATGAAAATCAAAATCCATATGAATAATTGAAAATAGTAAATATAATAAAATTGAATGATATCTTGGAAAACCAAAAAAAAAAAATGAAATGATCCAATGCAAAAAACAAAATTTAAATGCCATGCCAAAAACCATGGAAATTCTCACGATGGCGAAGTAATCGGGTACCCTGGCCTCCATGAACATCTCAGAGGCGCTACAAAAACGTGGGAGTCGGAAAAGAGTACGAAATGCATCATTATATTGTACTCTTAGGATGTTATGAGCCTTTCTTGTAGTCCATAAGTGACAGGTATAAAAACACTGACAGAACGTTTTGAAAAGAAGAATTTTAACATCCCTAGAACACTTTGAGAACCTCGTGCGATCATGTTGGAACGGACGGCTAAGGCCCTGCACTCACGTTCCATGTCCAGGTCATCCTTCATGTCCTCTGTCACAATGTGACTCAAATATTTAAAATTCTTTACAACACGAATTTCTATTCCATTCAGGAACACAGGATGCACCACTTTCGGACCCTTGCCTGCTCTAAATACAAGGACTTCAGTCTTACTACTGTTGTAACGCATACCGTTTCTAGAGGAAAACTTTTCGTATATTTGCAGTAGTTTACGCAAACTTCTCACTGACGGGCAGAGCAACACCATATCGTCGGCGTAGCTTATGTTGTTAAAGCAAACACCATTAACATAGCAGCCAACCCCAGTGCTCCTCAACTCTTCGATAAGGTCATTCATGTATATATTGAATAGATCCGGCGAAGTGAGCCCTCCTTGTCGTACTCCACACTCTCGTCTAAAATTGTTAGAACACGCGTCGCCCCAGCGCACGTAGTTGGTCTGGTTACCATACCAGAACCTCATCAGATCCACTATGTGTTGCGGAACACCAGCTATAAGCATCTTGGACCAGAGCAACTCTATATCAATAAGGATATATCTGTGGTCCGAAAGCGTGACTAATTCCTCAGCTACTCTCCATTCCATCACCATGCGTATGGCAGATGGGTGTTGTAAAGAATTTAATTATAATAATTATTATGTGATACGGAACGGACTTGACTGACAAGTGACAGTGACAGCTCCCAGAAAAAGAACATGCTCTGGGCTCTGGGATCTGGTTCATAGTCGGCCTGTATTGCTAAAATGTGTGTACAACTATAATCCAAATAAAGAATCTAAATAACTGAAATTGGTGTGCATCATTACAACATGGTGACAGCGGTGATGTTACATTACGCCTTATAAATCAAGATTTCGAAGAACTGTGTGTTTTGGCAACAAATGATGATGGCGTTTGCAACCCCGACGGATTCACTAGCTCCTTTGGAGCATCAAGGTGATATGGCATTAAATTGGAAGAGGTACAAACGCAGGTTTGTGCGATTTGTAGAAGCTTATAGCGATACAGCTTCTGAAAAAAAAAAAATTGCAATTCTCTTAAACGGTGCTGGTGATTCGGCCAATGATGTCTTTGACTCGTTTCAATTCACGAGCAGCGAACGAGACAAGTTGGATGCAGTATTGGTGAGGTTTGACAATCATTATATGCCCGAAAGCAGCATTACATATCGCAGGCATAAATTTTTCACAAGAAAACAAATGGTTGAAGAGCCTTATGAGGAGTACATGGCAGCATTGAAAAATCTGGGTAATATTTGTCAGTTTGACTCCTTGTATGATGGCCTTGTGCGTGATATATTTATATGTGGTATTATAGACAAAGAAGTGCAGATCAAACTATTGGGCCTGGGTGATGTTGATAGTACCAAAGTAATGGAATGTGCTAGAAATCAGGCACTTATTAGGCAACAGGTCCAAGCAGTAAAATTAGAAGTTAAGGAAGAGCCAGTGGATTTGGTTCGAGCAAGATCACAAACTGATTGGAAATATATGAAACCAAAAGATAAACGAACAAACACAGACACATCATATAAATCAAGTGTAAAATTTAAGTGTAAATTTTGTGGATATGAGCATTACAAGGGTAGGTGCCCTCCTACATAAGAAGTGTGTTGCATGTCATCAGTTGCATCATTTTGCTAAAACTCCAATGTGCAAAAAGAAGGATGTGAATGTGTTAGATTGTGAAGAGGAATTAGAATTTCAAATGGATATATTACAATTAGATGCTATTGATATGGAAACAGTTCCAAAAAAATCTTTTGATTCATCGTGGTATACAGCAAGTTTAATAATAGGAGGAAAACCAACAACATTCAAGATTGACACTGGAGCGCAGTGTAATGTTATTGGAATGACTGAATAACTTCTTGGCTTACACAAGATTAAGATGTTGACACAGGTAAAAGTTAAAATTACGTCTTTTTCGGGTGATGTGGTTCCTGTTGTAGGAAAATGTGTTCTAAATGTAGTTTATGAGGGTAAACATAGTACAATTCCTGTTTATGTGGTGTCTAAAAACTGTGTGAATATTCTCGGCTTAAATAGTAGTGAGTATCTAGGTTTGATAACTCGAGTGAATTCAATTGAATTAGACTCTATTTTAATGAGAAAATATTTAGGGCTATTTGATGGTGGTATTGGCTTGGCGAAGGAGCATACTGTCTCAATTGAGCTGGATGATAATACATTGCCTGTTGTGTCTCCCGTTAGACGAATTCCTTTTAAGCTTTGTCCAAAGGTTAAGGCGGAGCTGGATCATATGGTGGAGATGGGTATTATACACGAGCCCACAGAGAGTTTGGGGCGCCAGACGACCCGCACCCCGTTGCGTAATTGGCCAACGCACCGACTCGTGGGATGAAGGGCGTGACTGCAAGAAACAAGGAATTCCATACAAACTTGACGGCTGCCAAACAGGCACACAATAACCTTTCCCCTTTGTTCCTTAGCCTACAGATTGGGTTAGCCAGATGGTGGTAGTTAGAAAAAAGGATGGGTCGTTACGTGTTTGTATTGATCCAAGACCCTTAAATAAAGCAATTAAACGCTCTCATTTTCCATTTCCAAAGGTTGAGGAAATTTCAGCACAAGTACAGGGTGCAAGGATTTTTTGCAAACTTGATGCTCAATCTGGGTTTTGGGTTTTACCTCTTGATGAGAGAAGCTCAAAATTGTGTACTTTTGTGACTCCGTGGGGAAGATATCGATTTCTGCGACTTCCATTTGGCCTTAAGTGTGCGCCTGAACAATTTCACTCATTTGTAACTAAATCTTTTATGCAGATTAATAATGTTTTCACATTTCAAGATGATATATTCTTATGGGCTAATTCTAAAGAGGAAATGGACCTTGTTTTAGACAAAGTACTTCAGGCAGCTCAGACTGCAGGAATAAAATTTAACCCAGGGAAATGTGAGTTTTATAAAGAAAAAGTGACATTTCTTGGTCATTGTTTTTCTTCGGATGGTATTGAAGTTGATCCAGATAAAGTGTGTACAATTAAGGCACTGGCAGCCCCTGTTGACAAGAAATCTTTGCAAAGAATATTGGGCATGTTTAATTATGTTTCAAAATTTATTACTAATTACTCTGAGTTGACGGCCCCTTTAAGGGAACTCCTAAAGAATGATGTACTGTTTGTTTGGAATAGTTCGGTAAATAATGCCTTTTGTCAGTTAAAGAAGTTGCTGGTTTCTGCTCCGGTTTTAGGGTTTTTCGATCCATCTAGAAATGAGTTGACCTTAAGTGTTGATGCTAGCTCACATTCGGTAGGAGCAGTGCTTCTCCAGGGTGGTAAACCTTTAGCGTATGCATCTTGTGCGTTGACTGAAACTCAAATGCGTTATGCTCAAATCGAAAAAGAGCTTTTTGCGATTTGCTTTGGAGTTTGAGAAATTTCGGATGTGGATTTTTGGACATAAATGGGATTGTTGAAACGGACCACAAACCATTGTTGGGTTTAAGCAAAAAGCCTTTACACAAGGTGCCCACAAGATTGCAAAAAATGTTACTACGTTTACAGCCTTATGACCTGACCCTGACTTATAAGCCTGGTAAAGAAATGTTCTTGGCCGATGTGTTGTCCAGAGATATCCCCGCCTCATCTAGCATATCAGATTCAGACCTAAATGAGGATGTTGAATTACAGGTGGCGCTTTTAGTAGATAATCTACCGGTCACTGAGGCTTGGTGGAAAAAAATTTTGGGGGTTACTATAGATGATCCAGTATTATCAATTTTAAAAAATTATATTAACAACGGCTGGCCACAATACTATAAAGATGTTATTGATGTGGTTAAGAAATATTTTCATTTGAAAGATGATTTAACTGTCATGAAAGATGTTATTTTCTGTAATGATAGGGTATTAGTTCCTAACACTATGAAGCGAGAAGTACTTACTAAATTACATTCTGGTCATCCTGGTATTAATAGAATGATAGATAGAGCGAAGCTTTCGGTATTTTGCGTAGGGATGTTACAGGATATTACAAAATGGGTTGGATCTTGTAGAGCTTGTTTAAGACATCAGGATAAGAAACAGAAGTTAGAATTGATGCCTAAGCCTGTTCCTTTACTACCCTGGATGGAAGTTGGTTGTGATACATTTGAATGGCATAAAAAAAATTTTTTGGTTGTTGTAGATGCCCTGTCTAATTATCCTGAGGTAGTAGAATTAGCTGATCTGCGAAGCATATCAGTTATAAATAAAATGAAGTCAATTTTCTCCAGACATGGAGTTCCAAACACTGTTTGCACTGATGGAGCTTCCTACTTTGTGTCAGATTTATTTAAGGCATTTGCTTTGGAGTGGGGATTTAAACAAGTGGTTTCAAGTCCACACTATCCACAATCCAATGGTCTTGCTGAAAGTACGGTTAAATCTATAAAAAAAATGTTTCAAAAGGCTTATGAAACTAATGAGTGTTTGTATTTAGCATTGTTAAACTACAGGAATACTCCAAAGGGTAATTTGCATTCCCCTGCAGCAAATCTTATGGGCCGTGCCTTAAGAACAAATGATCCTTGTGCTTTTAGCACACTCATTCCCAAATTGACATATGAGCAGGACAGAAAAATTAAAGTGGCTCAGAAAATTAAAACCAAGGATTACTTTGACAGGAAAGCAGTCTCAGAAACTCAATTTGCATCTGGACAGAAAATCATGTTCAAAAAGTTACCCAATTCCTGCTGGTCTCCAGGTGTAGTTGTAAAAGAGGGTCCTGGTCCTCGATCATATTTGGTACAAAGTGAACTAGGCAATAATTACATCCGAAACGAGTGTCACATTTACCCATGTCAAGACAAACCTAAAGATGGTGAAACAGTTATTGAAAATCCTCTTATAGTGTCAGAAGAGTCTGTTAGTCAGGCACCAGCTCAATGTAATAGTACTGCATCTGGTCGCCAAGTTAAACCTCCTAGGCGATTAATTGAGGAAATGTGAGAAAGAAGGTATATTCTTGATAGGATCTGTTTTTGGTTCTAACATTATTAAGTTCGATTTTATATGTTACGGTTGGAAATCATGTTCTTATGTTTTAACATTATATAATGGCTAATAACAAGTTCAGGTTTATTTTTTAATAGTGTAAATCTCTGCTAATGCTAGCCAATAGCTGCTAAGACTCAATAAATAATTACTCTATTAATTAAGGGGAAAGATGTTGTAAAGAATTTAATTATAATAATTATTATGTGATACGGAACGGACTTGACTGACAAGTGACAGTGACAGCTCCCAGAAAAAGAACATGCTCTGGGCTCTGGGATCTGGTTCATAGTCGGCCTGTATTGCTAAAATGTGTGTACAACTATAATCCAAATAAAGAATCTAAATAACTGAAATAGGTGTGCATCATTACAACAATGGGGTAGCCCAAGATAAATCGACGATCGATTCCCCTTGCCATCGCACACAGGTGTTGACGGATCCTCGATTAATTAGTCGGAGATCAAGACCAGCTGCCCATCCCTGTACCGTCTCTCCTCTTGTGCTGTTCCGGATGGAGCCCCATGCTCTGGAGTGGGCATTGAAATCACCCAGAACCAGAACAGGACGTGGTTGGCATCTGCGAACGCATCTGCCTAAAGAGTCCAAGTACAGCTCGTAAGCGGCAAGGGTACAGTTGGGGGAAATATAGCAACCCACGACTGCAATGGGGCCCCATTCCACGGCTATGAAGCCCTGCCCGCTCCATATTAAGGAACACGGCGGGTCGCCGGAATGTCCGTTCCAATAAATAGCGACCGTGCCGCTCTCGTCACCAAACCATCGGGGATGGTCTGGGACACGGTAAGGTTCGGTCGCTACGGCTAAGGCTACCGATCGCTCCGCGAGGGTTTGCAGTAACAGGTCCTGCGCCCCGCGGCAGTGGTTTAGGTTAGCTTGGAGAATTTTTAGCCTTCGAGTGAAGGTGAAACATCCATTACCTCCTGTCCACTGGGGGTGGACTCGGGTGGGGGAGCCTGTTTCTTCCCCCTCCCTTTCCCCTTCCGTTTAGGTGCACATGCTCTAGAACCCAGACGATGCTCAGCTGGGCGTCCGAGATCCGTACACAGCGGGCATTTTAACACCTCGGCGGTACATTGATTAGCTCTATGACCGGTCTCACTGCAGCATAGCACTGAGCGCTGCGGTCCCTTTTCGTTAGTGCACTTACTGCGGACGTGCCCACTCAGCACCGTAGCACTGCAGAGGTCGAACCGCCAGCACCTCTAATCTCGCGGAAGTCCACCCTAGCGGAGGCGTTTTGCTGCTGTTAATTTGCGCACTACGCCTACAGGCAACGTACCCATGCGGAGCCCATACGCAAAGGTGAGCGGCGTATATCGCCCACTTTCACATCAGCCGGATTACAATCGCCTGCTTCTGCAACCGCTGCTGCGACTTCGGCTGATGTGACGGATTCATCTAAGTCCATTACCTTATTTCACCTGTTTTACAAGGTCGCGCTCACCGAGAACACCTGTGTCGGCCAGGGCTTCTTTCATTTTGCCTGCCTGTGTATCGGCCTTGGATGCACAGTCAGGGCCAGACACTTCCAGTATTAATGCCCCGTTACTGCCCTCCTCGGACGAACATCATCGATGCCGCAGTCGGCCAACTTGACTTTTTGTTTTACTGCGTCATCACTGCAGCATATGAGATCTCTCCATGTTGTGGCACGGTGACCGTAATTGCCGCTGTACGGGGCAGTCTACCCGGCTTTATCTTCGCAGCAGTCTTTGGAGCCGCTGGCTTCCGAGCCACCGGAACTGCCTGCTTTGCTGCCGCCCTCTTAGCTTTGCGGCTAACTACGGCCGACCATGTAGCCGCTGAAGACATCGCTTCGCTAGTTCCTACAGGTAGCGTAGAAGACGCAGGAGGCGCGGAAGTCGCGGGAGCTCCAGGAACCGCAGAAGGATTGCGCATCGCCCGATATCCGGAAAGCGAAGGAAGCTCCGTGGCTGTTGGCCGCTGGCCCCTTGTGCGTTTCGGCTTCTCCGATATTTGCTTCCTTACTTCTCTATCAGAAAAAATTCTGGACTCAAAGGCCGCCAGTTTCTCTTCCACAAGGGAACCTATTCGGTCCATGAGGATTTCCTCTACTTTATCGGTATAGTCTCTTTTTTCTGATATCATTGGACCAGATGGGTGTTTTGCCTTTACAGAACCTGCTTGCCTCCGGAGCAACTTCATTTCCTCATTCAGTTTTTCTAACTTAGTTGCAAGATTGTTCACGAGCGACCGTAGTTCTCCATTCTCCTTTTCAAGTCTTGCAACTTTATCATCACTTGCAGTTCTCCGCGCAAGTTCTCCCGCTGCCGCTTTCACATAGCGAACTCCTAATCTTAGGTGGCGGACATAATCGCCTTTGAGGTTGCGGGATCGGTCCGCAACATTTACAATAACTTGGAGGTACTGATCAATGTGCTCCTCCAGTTGTGAGTCCGCGCAAGCCTGCATGTCTACAGCCAATGCCTCAACTTCTGGGAGGTTTGTCTGCGTCCTAGTTTTCGCTGACATTGCAGGGCTACCATCACTCTCCTCGGCTGCGGAGGCAGGAACCGCTTGGAACTTAGTGGCTATGGCTTCCGTGCGTGAAGCTTTGGATCTTCGCTTGCGGGTGATAGACGACACCTCAGAGGTCGCCGAAGTAAGAGACACAAGTGATCCGTCGGACTCACATGCATCGCTCTCCGCAGCTTCATGCGGGTCTCGGCGAATTGCACGTCTTCGGCGCCCACTTGCCGGGGCCTTTGGCCTCTCTGCACTGCCTTTGTTCCCAGGAGGTTGCGGAACTGCCCACGATGTAGATGCATCGTTACTCTGCATTATATTTTTTTTTCCCCCAGTTGTTGAGGGGACGCCCAGGCTTAGCCCGGGGTTAGACTTTTCTTCCCTTCGTTCGCTGTTTATTGTTTCTTTGTTCATTACTGTTCCCACGAAAATGGTATGAAATATTCGATTGTACGGGCAGAGCATCCTTACCCGAACAAGCCTATATACACCCAGGGGGTCGTTCGTTACCTGGGGTGGATAGCAGTAGCGGCTGAGAGCCCCTCAGCCATGCATCCCCTCGCGCTGCTTCCGCCGCTTGTGATTAGGGTGTTTTTTATAGAGCATTTCTCCTCTTGGCCCGGCCGGTTAAGGCAAGACCCCCGTTCCCAAAAGGAGCCGCGAGACGTGTTCCACGACACTCCAATCGGGTTTACGGGTTCCACGCGCGTTTTTCGCGACGTGGTCGACGGTGGCAACCTAATGGTCAGGTCGCCCGCGCGGAGTCAGGGTAAGTGAACACCGCGCCCGCCCTTGCCACTCCAATGTGCCTTCTGCTAATCAGAGGGACACTCGGAGGGACGCCTTCTCGGCAGATCATTCGCCGCCAGTCAGCGACCACGGAGATCGCTGGCTGGTCCCAGGGTGCACCACGTGGAGGTTATCTGCCATAGCACCCCATCTTCGGCACACCTACCCGTTTTATTACTGATCAGGATAAGAGCATGATATCTACGGAGTTCAAAAGCTTTTGTGAAAGCTACGGTATTCACCATCATGTAGTGGCTAAAAACGCTAGTAGAGCAAATGGTCAAGTAGAACGCCTCATGAAAGTGATCAAAGATAATATGTCAGTGGTAGAGTTAAATAGACTTTGGCATTTAGCAATAACAGATCTGCAAATGGCGATAAACTGCACGGTGTTTAAAAGTACCGGTAGAAGTCCATTGGAGATTCGGTTTGGCAAGCGGTGCTACCCTCCAGGTCTTAAGCTATTACAAGAAGACGACGATGTACTGATAGACGACCTTGATGCCTTGCGAGCAACTTGCAAGGAAAGGATGGACGAGCGGTCCCTTCAGGATAAAACTCGTTTTGATAAAGGTAAAGCTAAAGTTAAACCGTATAAAGTTGGCGATTTTGTTCTTTTTCGACGTCATGACGTCCATACGACTCAACCGGGCCCAAATATGAAGGTCCTATGGAAATATTATAGATTTTACCCAATGACCGATATAAATTAAAGCATGTCAATCTCCGCGGTTGTTCAGAAAAAATTGCTAGTCATGATTCTTTACGAGCTGCTCCTTTTGCACAATCTGATCCTTTTGAGTGTGATTCTAGGCCGTCGACCATATGGGCGAAAGGTAATGATTCTGGAGCGCCAATTGAGGCGCGCTCTTCCAAACCTACTAATTGTGCAAACATACCGGTTAATTTTGGAGCTTCAACTTCAAACTGAATTTAATGTATTTTTGATTTATTTCATTTCATTTCCAAAATCCTTCCTTAAGTGCTGGCTGGCCACCACGTGCATCCCTTTTCCAGGTCTTGGAGGCTATCCCTGTATGGGTGATGCCTGAGTTTGGCTAGATCCCTGTATGGGTGATGCCTGTGTTTGAAAGTTGATTTTCTTTTACTTATGTTTATACCGTTCTAGACTTAAGATATTGTAACCCTAAGACATACAATTTTGATTGTATAATGTAAAAACAATTCCTTTGTTTGTAATGGTTATCAGCGCCGAGAGCGCGCTGGAGTCAGTATGGCCGTATGGGCGGACGGTAGTGCTGCCATCTATTTTTAAAATTGTTTAAACTTAATTTTAACTGTATTTAAGCAAATATGTAACGATAATGTTTTCTTGTTAATTACAAAATAATTATTAATTCTTAATTGTTAATCATTAATTACTTTTTGATGAATTTATATTAACATTTCAGCATGTTTCTCTGTATTTATGTTGACGCGTTACATGATAACTTATTAAGATTTGTTACCGACGGTTCCGCATGGCTAGCATATTGTTCAATCCGTAAAAATCAATACGATTAAGAACCAAATTAATAAAAGTAGACACTTTTAGACATTTCTTTAAACAGTTTGTAATTTTATATTGTTATTGTAATTATAAAGTGTAGAGTAATTTAACGTTTCTATTAGTAATAAAAATAGACATGTAATTGATGAACAACCCAGCGTGGTATTAAAAGAAAACCTTAACCGTCACTGGACACGTTTGATTTGTATTCTGCTTTTGGCGTGTATTGTTGTCATTTTAGTAAAGAGAAGTTATCTCCGTACTTCGTGTTTTATTTTTAACAATGAATCCCGGCGAAAGCTCTGGCCATCCGCCGACATGCACTATGAACCTTAAAGGACCTGTCAATGTTATATTAATATAAAAACTACATACCACTATTCTCACTACGTCTATTATTGAAATTTTGGCATAAAAATTGTAACTTACTTTTTGTGATTAACTATGATATGTTAACTATATTAGCCGTTGTATTCCTTATGTGTGTTTCTCTCTTTGTTGTTTATGTATATTTAAACTTTTACTTATTCACCACTCTACTGGTAGGTGGACATGATTGATTGTTTATATATAGGTACCTATTTTGATTTTATGTATGTATATAGGTATTTTATTATTTTTTAATACTTTAAATTAGCCTTAAGACCGTCACTGGTGTATTATAATTATTGTTTTTTTTGACATAACTCAGCATTTTTTTTTACTTCTCTTGCCATTGTTATTTGTTCCTATATATTTTCTTCTATTTAAACCAGTGTTTTTTTTTCATTTATTTATTAATTAGATAGATAGATAGATAGATAAATTCTTTATTGCACACATAACAAAATAAGGAAAATTTACTAAAACTAGGCTTAAGATCTATATGTGGGCAAGGGCGGCCTTATCGCTATGAGCGATCTCTACCAGGCAACCCTGTAGGACAGGAGAGTAAAAAAAATATATAAATAAATAGTAGGGTAATGTGAAAGTCAGAATAAATAAATATGAATAACACAAACGTGGTTTTTGCATCGGTTGATATAGCGTTCAAATCGACAAGTATAGTGATTTACTAATATGAACAAATTAGATAATGTGGGAAAGGTAATAAAAACATTATTATTTAGTACTTTAGCATACGATTTATAGAGTCGAGTGCTTTCTCGACTACTTTGTCAAATATTATAGGACCTTGAGTGGGAAAAATTTTCTTGGTTCTTCTTCTTCTTCAAGTGCGTTTCCATCACTGGATAACTGTTCCATGTGGCTCATGATAATGAGTTACTCTACGCTGGTGATACCAGTCCATTCCTTTATGTTTTTCTTGATTAGTGGTCTGAAATTTTTGATAAATATTCATGGCTGCAACGACCTTGAAAACCGGTAAGTACTATCAACTACAGTCTTTTTTTTTACTAAAAATGCCTCTGATATGGATGTAAATACTAGAGCGGGAGTTATGTCGAAATAATGACAATAATAAATAAAATAAAATAAAATACATTTTTATTTGTCACCACAAACCATTACAAAAACAATAGGTAAAATCGTAATTTTAGTGGTATGAATATCGACAACCTAAAGGAAGACGCAATGAATATAGATTGGACAAGACTCTATAGCGCGAATATGCTTGACGAAAAAGTAGAAATTTTTTCTGATAAACTTTTAAAGCTGTATGATGTTAACGCGCCTAACAGACCGGTAAAAATAAAACACCGACCGGCCCCATGGCTTACAGATCACATTAAAGTGGTTATTAAAAAGAAAGCAGCTTTAAGAACTAAATACAAGTATAAACCGACGGACCAAAACTGGGCAAAATGTATTTCTATTCGTAATCGCTGCAATAAGGTGTGTAGGGACGCCCAACGCCAGCACATGCATATCAGTAACAAGACATAATCCAGCACAGATCTGGAAATTTCTGTAATCTCTAGGGGTTGGGAAAACACGTAAAATCTCCGTACCCAAGAATTTAAATACAAATTCAGTTAATCAACACTTCTCATCTTCGCCTATCTTCGACAAGGCAACCAAGGATAAAACTTTAAAACGTCTGTCATCACTCCCAACGCCTAGTCATACTCCGTTTAAATTTTGTCAATTCTCTGCTTGTGACGTTAAGAAGAGCGTTTATCCATAAACTTCAATGCAGTCGGAAGTGACTGTGTCAGGCCGGAAAAATGATCCTTCCAATTCTGGATCAAATTTTACCAATCCTCTGTCATATTTTGAACTCCTCATTCTCCTTAGGAACCTTCCCGACGTCATGGAAAAAAGCACAAATCATCCCATTGCCAAAAAAACCAAATCCTACATCTTTTTCAGAATACCGACCCATAACGATACTGCCTATTCTCTCTAAAGTCCTCGAGCGTCTTATTCACAACCAGTTCAACATTTTTCTGTCATATAATTCCCTTTTAAATCCATTCTAGTCAGGCTTTCGGCAAGGACACAGTACCACTTCCGCTCTTGTCAAAATTACAGATGACATACGGTTGGGCATGGAAAGGGGCTATGTAACGGTTCTTGCCTTGCTCGATTTTAGCAATGCCTTCTGTACTGTTGATCATGATATTTTACTTGCGATAATTCGTTCTCTTAACGTATCTCCAACGGCGATTGACTGGTTCGCATTACCCTGTGCGGACGTCAGCAACGCACACTAATAGAAGACAAATTTTCTTCTTGGTGCGTTACTACTGCTGGAGTCCCACAGGGTGGCGTTTTATCACCATTGCTTTTCGCTGTATTTATAAATACTATTTCCGAAAATCTTACTTCTCCTTATCACCTTTTTGCAGACGATTTGCAAATATGTGTACAAACAGCTCCAACTGATATTTCAACTGCCATAGAGCGCATGAATAAAAACCTTGCATATATATCTCAATGGAGTATAGCAAACGGTCTAAAAGTAAATCCCGCAAAATCTCAAATAATAATCATTGGCACTCCAAAAATGTTAGCTAAATGCGGTATAAATAAACTTCCGGAGGTCATCTTTGGAGGCACTAAAATACCTTTTAGCGAAGAAGTTAAAGACTTGGGTATTACTATCGACAAAAATCTGTCATGGAGAACACAACTGCAAAGTCTAAGTCGAAAGCTATATTCGTCGGCAGGACTCCTTCGAAGGTTGCGCAATTTTCTTCCCACTGCAACTAAAATTACCCTTGCACAGTCTCTTCTAATTCAGATCTTAGATTATGCCGATGCCAGCTATCTAGACCTCACTGAAGCCCAGCTAGACAAGCTTGAACGACTCCAAAATTTTTGCATCAGGTTCATATTTGGCTTGCGCAAATATGATCACGTTTCCATGTTCCGTAGTAAGCTTGAGTGGCTGCCCATCCGTCTTCGCCGGAATGCTCGCATACTTTTTCTACTGTATAATATTCTCTTCAACCCATCCTATCCAATTTATCTTAAACAAAATTTCAACTTTCTTCATGATTCCCATACTCGAACTCTGAGATCCTCAGAAAATCCTTTCTCAAAAATTCCTTCCCACACTACTAAATTTATGGATGCTTCTTTCGCAGTGCAGGCAGCACGCTTGTGGAACGCTCTGCCTCAATCGGTTAGACGTGCACAAACACTGCCACTCTTCAAAAAACTAGTAAAGTCTTACTATTTTTCACTTTAAGTATATAATATAGCCCATCTCTTTTAATATTTGTTTTTATTTACCTATACATATTTATGTATCAGTTTATGTATAGTTTATCTAAACCCGGCACACCCGCATGTATACTCTATTCAGTCATGTCCATTTACTGGTTGTCTGGAAGAGATCGCTTTTAGCGATAAGACCGCCTTTTGCTGCCCATTATATAAAATTGTTTTATTTTCTTTTTCCTTGTTGTGGTGTGCAAATGAAGAATATATCTTTTGCACACCACAACACTTTGCATAGCTTAAGATTTTATATATATATATATACATAAAATATGCAAATATTAAGACATAAGGTTGTGGATCGCTGGTGCCTGTGATAGGTAATAAACCCGTGTTACAGGTCACCAGGTCTCCTACTCTCGTGCAATTAACAGTAATAGATAACTTAAATAAGGTAATAAATCAATTGTAGTGAATGTGTGTGTATTGTGTGTGAGTGTTTATTAAACAATGTGCGCGTGCGTGTGTGTGTTCGTACACGCGTAGGGGTCCTGATGATAGATTAAGAATGAGATAATATAATATAAGTACATTACATTGTTATCATAAATGATTAGACAATAATCTCCAGAAGTTTTTCTGTGTCTGCATATGACTGTGTAAGGAGCCAATTATGAACTGCGCTTTTTAATTTGAAATTATTTACGGAATATATATTTAGTAATTTATGTAACTTATTATAAAGGTAAGGTCCCAAGAAAACAAAAAACCTATGAGAGAAGGAGGATCTTAAAACTCAAGCGGACTTATCTGGTAACGTTGAGTAACATCGGGGTAATATTTTACTAGCGAATGCTGTTTAAGAACGATGTGAAGTACAAGTAGTTGTCGCGTTGTTAAAACATTAGCCTCATTGAACAGTTTATCAGTGGGATAGAGGCGTGGTTTAAAGTAACATACTTTAAGCAAAGCTCTTTGTGCCCGTTCAACCTGTATAAGGTGAGATTTTGCGGCTCCACCCCATGTACTCGTAGCAATGCAGTAATTTAGTATATTTTGGCAAAGCGCAAAGTAAACCATACGAATAACTTCATCATCAGCTGAAAGTCGCAATTGTATAAAAATATATATTAATTTGCGTACTCTATTTGACAGATGTTCAATATATACTTTGAAGTTAATATTACAATCAATTATCATGTCAAAATATTTTGTAAAAGTCGTCTTTTCGATTAGCGTTGGGTATTCGCCTGTGCAAGAAGATTGATTGGCCGTTATAAATAATGAGTCAATTATTGGGTCTTTCGCATTACGTATCGAAAAATTTATTAACTTGGCTTTATTTAAATTTAGAGTAAGTACATTGTTGGTGAGCTAAGTTCTAACGGCGTCAAAACCAGTTTGAGCAAGAGAATAAGCAGTTGTCCAAGATTTTGCTGCAAAAACAAGTGCTGTATCATCCGCGTAAGAAAAAATCGACCCGCCTTCAAGGTTCATGTTGCATAAGTCATTTATATAGACCAGAAATAAACTAGAACCAAGCACGCTTCCCTGCGGGACTCCGTATTCAATTCGCGACTCTGAACTTGTGTAAGGACCAATTCTAACATATTGAGATCTATTTGATAAATAGCTTTGAAACAATGATAGCTGAGTTCCTCTCACACTCAATAATTCTAATTTTTGAATTAATATAGGTATTGACACCGTATCAAAAGCTTTGGTGAGATCAAGGAATAGGCCTATACATTTTTGTCCGCTATCCAAACAATTTACAACATGATTTACTAGGCTATGTACAGCATCAGAGGTGGATAAATTTCTCCTAAAGCTAAATTGATTTTGTGAGAGCAGTCCGCGTAATTCTAAGAATTTGGTTAATCTAATATTAATAATTTTTTCTAGTATTTTTGAGAACGCACTTAACACTGATATAGGTCTGTAGTTTTCAACTCGATCACGTTCGCCACACTTAAACACAGGGTAGAGAATTGCTTTTTTTAAATAAGTTTGGAAAAACTCCTGTATTAAGGCTGAGATTGCACAAGTATGTTAAAGGGGAAATGAAAACATCCTTGTGCTTTTTCAAAAGCTCAGAAGACAAAAACAATAAACAGCACCTGTGATGGGCTGTCATTGTTTCGGCGGGGCGCGTAGTAACTCAAGCGATTATCAACGGGTGTTAAATAGTTATTTTAATAGGCGCAATAAACCTAAGTATTGTAAAGCTCGCTGAGCCGCTATTGTCCGGCGGTGCACGTGCGCGGGTAACGCCAGTGGCTAGTAAGAAGTCGGCTATTGTCTCCAGATGCGTAACCGAAAAAATGGCGTCAACAACGCTAATACAATTAGGAAGTAGATTTAAGGAGAAATTCATAAGTCGCTACAAGGTCTAATAAAAGTTAGAGACGGGGCAAAGGCCTACCTAATAAAAGGTTCCGGAAAAATAGTTCGTTTTAGCAAGTTAATTACCTTAGAGTGCAGAGTACAGTTCAAGGTAGTCAACGGCATTAACAAGGCAAGCGCGTTAGAAGAAAGAACTGTAAGATCGTTGTCAACACCAGAAAAGTAGTGCAGCAAGATTGTGACTAGTGAGAAGAGAAGCGCAGCCTTCTACAAATTTGTAAGTGATTTATTTTCTGCTAGTCCTCTGATCTAGTATGTAAGAAAGTGTTTGGAATTAAGGATATATCAAAGAAGCAGGTATTATATTTGTGTAATTAAGTGTGTGCAGTCTGAGCAATAAAATCTAATGGTCTTACGGGTGATTATAGCTATGGTCAACGTTACACACTCGCAACTTTGTTATCTATAAAAGTAATGAATTATTTTGTTATATAGTTGATTTTAACTTTCGCGGTTAATTTTACATTTGGGAGTCATCTTTAAAACAACAGGCATCATTATTTATTAAAACTCGATTTTACGGATTTTATCGCGTTGATTATTTGTTTGTTTATTCCCGACGTTTTGACCGCTTTGCAGCAGTCATGGTCACGGGAGGACTAAGATGACAGACGTCCAAATGTCACAGCTATCACATGGTACCCACAACTTTTTAATTATTATTAATGGTCCGATCTACGCAGAAAGAGCTCACTGTATCTTGAAGTCTTCTAGTGGTTAGCCTGGGATTTGGTTTAATTTTATTGATAATAGGATCCCAAGCAGGTGGTATTACCCAACCATCTTCTCTATTAAAATTAGGATGTTTTTTAATTTCAATAGCCTCGCGAATCATCCTTGGCAGGAATCGGTGTTCTTTGGCGAGGATTTGAGGTTCATCGAATCTGATGTAATGGTTGGGATGATCCAAAACATGGTCACAGATTGCAGACTTCTTAGTGCGCTGATGTTTCAGTCAGCTATATGTTCCTTCACGCGGGTCTTCACTGATCTCTTTGTTTGACCTATATAAGAGAGACCACATTCACAATCTAACTTGTATACTCCTGCATCTTGTAGACAGCATACAAACATACAGCATTAAACATTTGCTTACAATTATATGGTATATTATATATGACCTACCCTCGTATTGTTTTATATTAACTTGTTTCGTTAAGAACTTGATAAAAAAGGAAACAAGTTAATGTGTTGGCGAATTGTTATTTAAAACTTTAAATTGTAAATTTAACGTATGCGAGTTAATCGATATAAAGTCAAGCATATTTCGTATAGTTGTAAGAATAGTTATTTTAATCTATTTGTTATATCATGGAATCTTTAATTAATTATCAGAATGATGTTTCAAATCGTATACAAAAAGCATTTGTTAATTATAAAAAATGTCCTAAGGAAAGGATAACAAATGAATACGTTATAAGTAAGTTGGAGTCTTTAGAACAGACATGGAGTAAATTTTCTAACGGGCACAGAGATTTATTACAAAAAATTGACCCGAAAGAATTTAATAAAACCAGATACGTCACTAGTGATGTATACCAATTAACTGAAGACGTATATATAAATTATAAAAGTAAATTAAAAAATGATTTGTTAAATTTTAAGCAGATCGAAAGTGTTCCGGTTCAGAGCCAACTACCCTCAGATGTGACCCGGACAAATAACCTCTTAAATTTACTTAAAATTACTATCTCAATGTTCTCAGGGAAATATACGGATTGGTTGTCATTTAGGGATTTATTTACATCCTTGATCCACAATAATAATTCTTTAGATAAAGCACAGAAGTTACATTATTTAAAAGGTTGTTTAACGGGAGAGGCTGAACAATTGTTGCGCAATATACCCATCACGGATAGTAATTACGAAAGGTGTTGGTCACAGTTAGAAGCAAGGTATAATAATAAAAAGTACTTGTTGCAATGTATTTTAAAGCGGTTTTAAAGTCAAAGGGTTGCAACATTTGAGTCGGCTAATTATTTAAAGGCGTTAATTGATACATCTACTGATTGTTTAAATTCGTTAAAAAACTTAGGTGTCGATATATCCTCGTGGGATATAATTGTGATATATATACTATCTTTGAAGTTGGACAGCGAAACGCGTAAACACTGGGAGTTCCATGTTGCGAATAGTAATCTTTCTGATCAACTACCGACATTTAGTGAATCTATATAATAAAAATGAATTGCTGTTCGTTAGTCTCGCTAAAACTCGAGAACGGCTGGACCGATTTGGCTAAATGTGGTCTTGAATTATTCGTGGGAGTACAGGGAAGGTGTAAAAGGTGAGAAAATATGGAAAAAGTGCCCGGAATATAGAAAAAACAACAATTTCTCTTTTCCATTAAGGTGACCAGATTTTTAGATGGGCAAAGCGGGACAACTTTGAAGGAGTAATAATAACGTAAAATTTTTTTTGGTTCCAACATAAGTACAATTTATGAATATAAAAATGTGTATTATTTTATTCCTTGACATATTTCTATCTAAATTTCTTTTAGGGTTAAGGTCGGTGTCATACTTTTTGTCATTAATATAAAATACGAGTATTAAGACTACGAGTACTTTAAACTAAGTTCAAGAAAATTTATGTATTTATGAAATATACAAATAAATTACTTACGTTAATTTTATATGGTAAGAAGCAGATTTGTAATATTTATTTGTTTAATTAGCTTGCTAGCACGCAGTACGAACACAAAGTGTATCATTTAAGAGACAAATACAATGTAACTGGGTAGCAAAAGCAATAAGTTACGCAAAACAATGATTTTCATAAATAAAAAATTTTACTTAATTCTAAAAGTCGGGACTTTTGATTAACGTCGCGTGACGCGGAATTAATTGTGAAAAAGCGGAACGTCTGGTCACCTTACCTTAGATACATAAAACGTCAAACATTTGAAGTTCGTCGCGTCATTTATAAACCAAATACAATTTAAAAGAATATTTTTGATTTAGACATTGACATTGACAACCAACAATTTCTGATGCAACTATAATATTTTAAGAGAAAAGGGAGGAACAAGGCGGACGAATTGACCACGTAGACAATTTTTTAAGATTTTTTTTTTATACGTGTACACATGACACTGGCTCACGCAGAAACCGTGCTCATGCCATTAATTGGGAAGAACAAGAATATTTTACTTTAGCGGGAATCTGGGCACAAAGGTGCAAACCATGTACCATAAACCAGAACCAGAAACCAGAATCTGGAAACCAGAAACCAGTAACCAAAAACCAGAAACCAGAAACCATATACCATAAACCAGTAACCAGAATCTAGAAACCAGAAACCAGAATCCAGAAACCAGTAACCAGAATCTAGAAACCAGAAACCAGAAACCAGAAACCAGAATCTAGAAACCAGAAACCAGAAACCAGAAACCAGAATCTAGAAACCAGAAACCAGAATCTAGAAACCAGAACCTAGAAACCAGAAACCAAAATCTAGAAACCAGTAACCAGAAACCAGAAACCAGAATCTAGAAACCAGTAACCAGAAACCAGAAACCAGAAATCAGAATCTAGAAACCAGAAACCAGAATCTAGAAACCAGAATCTAGAAACCAGAATCTAGAAACCAGAAACCAGAATCTAGAAACCAGAAACCAGAATCTAGGAACCAGAATCTAGGAACCAGAAACCAGGAAACCAGAATCTAGGAACCAGAATCTAGAAACCAGAAACCAGAAACCAGAATCTAGAACCAGAAACCAGGAAACCAGAAACCAGAATTAGAAACCAGAAACCAGAATCTAGAAACCAGAAACCAGGAATCTAGAAACCAGGAAACCAGAAACCAGTAACCAGAAACCAGAATCTAGAAACCAGGAATCTAGAAACCAGGAAACCAGAATCTAGAACCAGAAACCAGAAACCAGGAATCTAGAAACCAGGAAACCAGAAACCAGAATCTAGAAACTAGAAACCAGAAGAAACCAGAATCTAGGAACCAGAAACCAGAAGAAACCAGAAACCAGAATCTAGAAACCAGGAATCTAGAAACCAGAAACCAGAAACCAGAAACCAGAAGAAACCAGAATCTAGAAACCAGAATCTAGGAACCAGAAACCAGAATCTAGAAACCAGAAACCAAAACCAGAAACCAGAAACCAAATCTAGAAACCAGAAACCAGATCTAGAAACCAGAAACCAGAAACCAGAATCTAGAAACCAGAACCAGAATCTAGAAACTAGAAAACCAGAAACCAGGAAACCAGAAACCAGAATCTAGAAACCAGAATCCAGAAACCAGTAACCAGAATCTAGAACCAGAATCTAGAACCAGAAACCAGAAACCAGTAACCAAAACCAGAAACCATAATCTAGAAACCAGTAACCAGAAACCAGAATCTAGAAACCTGAAACCAGAATCTAGAAACAGTAACCAGAATCTAGAAACAGAAACCAGAAATCAGAATCTAGAAACCAGATCTAGAAACCAGTAACCAGAATCTAGAACCAGAATCTAGAAACCAGAACCAGAATCTAGAAACCAGATCTAGAAACCAGAATCTAGAAACCAGGAAACCAGAATCTAGAAACCAGAAACCATAATCTAGAAACCAAATCTAGAACCAGAAACCAGAATCTAGAAACCAGAATCTAGAACCAGAATCTAGAAACCAGTAACCAGAATCTAGAACCAGAAACCAGAATCTAGAAACCAGAAACCAGAAACCAGAATCTAGAAACCAGAAACCAGAATCTAGAAACTAGAAACCAGAAACCAGAATCTAGAAACCAGAATCCAGAAACCAGTAACCAGAATCTAGAAACCAGAATCTAGAAACCAGAAACCAGAAACCATAAACCAGAATCTAGAAACCAGAATCTAGGAACCAGAAACCAGAATCTAGAAACCTGAAACCAGAATCTAGAAACCAGTAACCAGAAACCAGAAACCAGAAATCAGAATCTAGAAACCAGAATCTAGAAACCAGAAACCAGAATCTAGAAACCAGAATCTAGAAACCAGAAACCAGAATCTAGAAACCAGAATCTAGAAACCAGAATCTAGAAACCAGTAACCAGAATCTAGAAACCAGAAACCAGAATCTAGAAACCAGAATCTAGAAACCAGAAACCAGAATCTAGAAACTAGAAACCAGAATCTAGAAACCAGAAACTAGAAACCAGAAACCAGACACCAGAATCTAAAAACCAGAGAAACTAGAAACCAGAATCTAGAATCAAGAAACCAGAAACCAGAATCTAGAAACTAGAAACCAGAATCTAGAAACCAGAAACCAGTAACCAGAAACCAGGAACCTGTAACCAGAAACCAGAAACCAGGAACCAGACACCAGAAACCAGAAAACTGTAACCAGAAACCATAAACCAGAAACCAGTAGCCAGAAACCAGAAACCAGTAACCAAAAACCAGAAACAAACAAATTATCTATCTATCTATGTATCTACAAGCTTTCACTGCTGTCAAAGCAATGTAGGTGCGTTCGTAACGCTAAAGAGTCAATTTGCACTTTATTACAGCTGCACAAAGTACAAATTCAGTTATTCTATCAAAACAGTGTGCGTATGCGCGTCGGAGGATCTAACGCCGCGTGCCGAAATTAAAACGAATGAAATAATAACATAAATAGTCACAAAATGTTAGAGCTAAAGATCCACCATACTGATTTTCAATTTGGTCGGCTTCGCGATATTATTTCTTTTGTTTTAGTTTCGGCGCGCGACATAAAATGCATTCGTTTACACGTCAATACATCAGTCGAGCACAAACCGCGTTACCATCTGGCGGACCTGACAGACTACATTCTGTCAAAAAGATTTGGAATGTAACAGTTATTTGTTCCTAAAAAATTATAATAGTAAATACAACTTATGTACCATAATTCTAACTTTGGCCACTCTTCCGGAACCCACTAATATTTAAATATTAGTTATTAGATGAATATATATAGTGCTGAACCCCACACACCACCCACAACCAGGGTGACGGTTCTGTTCAGGAGATTTTTTTGCCCGGCTTTAAAATAGGCAGGAACAAAGAACATTCCAATTTTTTTTGACAGAACGAAGTCTGTCGGGTCAGCTAGTTTCAAGAATATATAACGAATAGGTTTAGGGCATTAGAATTTGTAGATACGAAAGTTGTTTCTAAATGGCAACAGGATACTAGAATCTCTTCTAATAGTAATAAAGGTCATTACACGTTTGTAACACAATGCAAACAAACACTTGTAAATTTTGTGCGGGTGATCATAAACTAACGTTTTATAAAAAGTTTATTGAAAAGGACGTTGTCTCTAGACGTGTATTTGTTAGAAATAACGGCATTTGTTTTAATTGCCTGGGTAATAATCATACAGCTAAGTTCTGCAGAAGTCCGATCAAATGCAAGGTTTGCAAAAGGTAGTACACAACCACTTTGTATTGCATTCAAGATCTGTACAATCTACGGATACAAAAAATAGTAACTCGGAAAGAAACAATGAAGAGGAGGTAGTAGTTTCCACAGCTGTGATGCAGAATAAATCGGTCCTATTACCTACAGCATTAGTCAACTCGGAAAGTCACGTCGGAAGTGTATATACATTTAGAGCTTTATTAGATCAAGGTTCCCAAGCTTCTTTTGTGACAGAATAGGTAGTAAAGATGCTTAAATTAAAGAAGACTTCAGTCCAAAGTAAGATCTCGGGGTTAGGAGGTAGCAAAACTGTTAAGTCTAATTCGGTAGTGCAGCTGAAATTAAAATCTCGTGTAGAGCCTCACATCGAACTAACGGTTAAAACATATGTATTAAAATCTATCACTAATACTGTACCCGGAAGGAAAGTTAAAGAAGTTAGTTGGCTAAGAAATAGTAAACTTGAGTTAGCTGATCCACAATACCACATTCCAAATAAAATAGATATTTTATTGGGGGCAGAGATTTATAGTCAAATATTAAAGAGTAACATTTTAAAGGATCCATGTGGTAAGTTAGTAGCGCAGTCTACTTCCTTGGGGTAGATAGTTTCAGGCTTAGCTAGCTCTTCGGATTCAACAGACGTTGTTGTTATGCATTCTGCAACAAAAGAAAATAACTTATTAAAAAGGTTCTGGGAAATCGAAAGCGAACCGACCTGCGTAAATCAGATAACATACTTACCGGAAAGAACTAAAGATGCTAGAGGAAATTGACTTACCGAGATGGTTGGGTTGGCAACTTGTGCAATGTATGACGCAGGACTTCTGGAGAGCTTGGTCTCGTGATTACCTTAATAAAACTGCAATTAAGATATAAGTGGAAAAATCAAATACGCGAGCCAAAAGAAGGAGACATTGTCCTTATAAAAGAGGATGATCTACCGCCAAGCAAATGGCTTTTAGGGAAGGTTATAACCAAACATCCAGGGTCTGATAATATCACTAGAGTAATAAGCATAAAAACAAAATGTTCGGTAATTAAGCGTCCAACTTCGAAGTTATGTATCTTACCAATAGATAACTAGTAAGAGTATTTATTATCGTATATTTGAGTTTTTTTGAAAATTGATTGTATAGTGTTATCTGTAAGTTGGTAGGTTCAAAAGTTATCTTTTGTATTGCATATTGTATAAACTTCTTTTGTAAAGTACACTTAGTAAGGACAAGGTAAACCTTGCCCTTGGAGGCGGGTATGTTAAACGTATAATGCATTAGTTCGCTGTGTCACCGAGAGATGGCGCTGCATGTAGGCAAATGCGCGGTACAGTTTAGTTGCTTCCATTTGCATAAAGGCCTGACCGTGCATTTGTCCCACGGGAAGAAAAAAACCTGAAGAACAAAACCGGAAGAACAACAAGGAGAATAAAGTGTTACTTAAACAGTGTAGTTTCAATGTAACATCAAGAAGTTCCCTCGGATCCTGAGTGTGAAGTCAAACAATATCCTTTGAGTTTTTAGCCATATTTATATGTTAAACACACTAACTAATCTTTAAACACTTTAAACTATTTATATAAAGTTAATAGAGGCTGCGACGGCCACAAAAACAACAAAATATAAATTTTACGCAAACGCAGTGCCGGTGACACAACTGTTGTGTCCACCAAAATTTTTCTCCAGTGCCGGCGACACTAATGGTGTGACCGACACCCAATGTATGGTGGCCCCTGGGAAGACAGCGTCAAAAGCGGGGTGGCAGTGAACGTGTTACTTACAGCGCATAAAATATCGTGCGCTCGAGTGTTTCTTATAAGCGCCTCTGAGAGGGCGAAGTATAAGTCAGTAAAGTTTGAAAACGGCCGCGAAGAGATCTCGCGCTCCGGTCTACTAACAACTATAAAGTTGGAACCGCGCTCGCTCCACAAGCTGCTTCCGCTCGGCGCTTTAGCTCTAACTAACACTTGAGCTTCAACTTGAACAGTGTTCGGTGCTTCTTTTGTTGTTGACCTCATGATGCCAAAACATACAAGTGTTTTCTCTTAAAAAAAAAAATATTCTCGTCATTGTCTATGTTCAACAAAACTACGCAGATATTTTACAACGGGATCCTGAAGTTGTACCTGTTTTAAATTAATCGCGTGAAGCAACTACAACTGGAAATAACGACGCGGTGCAACGGGTGTCCGCTGCGCTTGTCCGCGGTTCGATTCCGGGGAACGTAGTAGTAGCGCAAGGACTCACTCTGTTTCATAATCTTCAGGGAGCAGAACTTCGTTACAGTTGTACGAGGACCCTACGCGGGGCTGCTGCGTCTATATGCTACCTATATTTTAAAAAAGAAACGAAACAAATGTTATTTCGAATAACACTCTTGTCCACCAGAAAATATTTATGGAGCTCTATAAATATTTCGACGCTAAGCCGGGTGAGGGTGATGCTCTGAATCTGGTCTGCGTCAGTCGAGGCTCATCTCATACAGATTTCCGCTACGGTTTTGATTTATTTTTATTTATCCTGTCAAAGCCCGGGCGTCAAAAGTACGTTGTGGCCCCCACACCCGGACCCTATAGACGGCCGACCGCTTAAGTGCGCGGTCGGTTAAGTATGCGGCGGCTATCATCACGAGAATTGAAAGTCGAAATGTGTTGAAACTATAGCACCTTTGTATGATTGTTATATACCACTAAAAAGATAATATATTCACAAATACAAATTTGTACAATTTAGCCTATAATATATGAATATGAACCTTTGGTGAGACAAAATATCCGACGCGGGACATCGCTTCACTACAATTGAAGACGTTCGGTTTTAGGCTTCTGTAGGGATACACATCACAACAACGCGTCTAGAATTACTCATAATCGCTTGAGTAATAAATTCTCTACACGACACTGTATCATAACAATTGAAATAGTAAATATAAACCACTCATTCACGCACTTGAAATTTGATACTGCGCACAAACTTATCTTTGCGGTTTGCACGACATCGAAACGACTGCGGGGTCCGTGCTGGGGTAGAGGCGGGGCCAAGCGCGTGACGTCACCAGAGGTCCGCTATACAGCGTGCTTAAAGTTTAGGATTGTACTGTCCGGAATATACTTAACTTCACTTTTTTTTACTCTACTTATGGCACTAGTTATCTTTGTGCCAGTGCTGAGTTTTGATGTTGTTATAAAAGGTAGTGAAACTAAAAGTGGGTTAAAATCTATAACATAAAATATTTGTTCAATAACAAAAAGGAAAATGTAAAAAGTGCATGCACGTTTATCGTGACACAAAGTATATACATTTATGTAGCACAAATAAGAGGTTGAAAGTACATGACAATTTAAAAGTGAATTTTTTTTTTGCATTCTGAGCATTTACATAAAAAAGCCGCAGCTAGCTGTACTGTAAAATTAAATCGAAAGAAAAAAGTTTATTTAAAAAAAAGTTCTTCTACCTATTTGACAAAGCATATCGAAGGCAGCAGTTGCCTCACTAACGGTTAGCATGTACAGCTGGTGGCATCGCCTCTCTGATGAGTGATGACGGATGTCGCCGCATATTTTTAGAATAGAATAGAAAAGTAGAATATGCGGCGGTAGTCTGAGAGGTGATGCCTGAAAGAAGAAATGGAAATGATAAAAACTGGTGAAAGAATGAAAGAGTGAAGAATAAAAGAAGAAAGATAAAATGTATAAATGTTAGGGAAAAGAAAAGAATATAAAATAAGAAAGAAAGTAAAAGAAAGAAATGACAAAGCCCTGTCCACCTTTACAGAGGAATGATTAAAAAAAAAAAAAAAAACGGTTAGCATGGTATTTACAAAACTTTACACTGGCGTGCTGCGCTCGATGGCGCTGTACGGAGCACCTGTGGGCCGATGTCCTATCCGCGGAGAGTCTGGCCCTGTTGTACAGAGTGCAGCGGGTCATGGCGATAAGGTGTAGCTCCACCTCTAGAAAAGGTAGAGGCAAGGCGTCGCTCAGCCCATGAGGATATCATGCGGCAGTGGAAACGCCGGCTCGCTGGGCCGAGAGCTGAGCAGCGAAGAAGAGGCTATTCGTCCGCTCCTAAAAGAGAGGGTGTACCGGCGCCACAAGTCGCCTACCTTCCGGCTGGTGCAGATCCCCTCGGGGCACGGTAGCTTTGGGAGGTATCTCTGTCACACCGCAGGAAGCGAGCCGACCGCGGAGTGTCATCATTGCGATTGCGATGATGACACAGCTCAGCATACGCAGGCTCAGCTTATGCTCGCCTGATGCCGCCCCTATGAGCGGAGCCGCGGGTATTGGATGGGGAGTCTGACCCTCGGTAACATCACGGCTCGGAGTGCGAGCAGCATGCTGGGCGTATTCAACACGCTGCTCTGGAGCAGGGAAAATGGCTGGCCCACAGCCTATCCGCGAAGGTGGAGTCCCAGGGACCAGGCGCGGGCGACATAGCAATCGCATGACTTAGTCGATCTAGCTTTGCCGCCAGTATCCCCTCGAAAAAAAAAGCCGTGGTATTTACATATGCGTGATGCTACAGAACATCAAGCGTAACAGTTGACAAACCGTATTTGACAATCCATGTGGTTTGTCGAATCGTGGGCGTTTGTACACCTAAAAGTCGAGCTTTGTTATGTTATTAGCACATTATGTGCGAAATGCGAGAGGGTCAAATCTTGACGACGCTAAAAGCTAATAGACTTGATATAAAGTAAAAGAAATTATATTTAAATCACAAACAACCATGTAAACAAATCGTATTTACACACAGATGTACAGACTTTGACAAACAGAACTTTTCGCTGGCGTTACCCGCGCATGTGAACCGTTGGACAATAACAGCCCAGCGGACTTTATAAAGTATAGGCTTTTATTACTACAATAAATATTTTGTAAATCGCGCGGATTAGTAGACGGCCCTTTCATACAATGATACTCCATCGCAGATGTTGTTTTGTAGTTATTGTTTCGACACTTCTTTAACTGGGCCGCTGCGCCGCTAATAATGATAAAAAAAATTAGAAATAAAAATTTTAAATATAAAAAATCTTAATCCTGTCTCAAATCTAAACACAAAGGTGAACATCCTGTTTGTGCATCTGCCGCTCGAGCCTAGCGGTCCTTTTGTTATCCTGTTTGCGGGTCCTGCCCAGTAGTCATTTTGTAATACACACAGACGTAGATTTGTCGTTGTGTGAGTGTTATTTGGTGGGTCTGAATTATAAACACAGCTTCAACACGTAAAATCTATAATTTTACGTGTTTATTTCAAAAAACGACACGTAAAAATAGAATCTACAATAAATTTACAATAAGATGATGTATTTTCCTTCATGAATATAATGTTATAATTAGTGTAAAACGGGCCGAGAACGTTTTTGCGCACGAACGACATTTAGAGGTTTATAAAATCTTTTCGTGGGATAATAGCACGAAACATTGTATTTTATCTAAAATTATACAACCATTTTACTAATAAAACACTGATTAGCCTTTTCCTTAAAATTTTCACTGATTTTCGCTTGAAATATTTTGGAACCGGTTCACAAAAAAATACTCACGTTGACGCCGAGGCAGACACAACTTTCTGACCGTAAAATTATAATTTTTTTTTTTTTTTTTTTTTTTTTTTTTTTTTTTTTTTTTTTTTTTTTTTTTTTTTTTTTTTTTTTTTTTTTTTTTTTTTTTTTTTTTTTTTTTTTTTTTTTTTTTTTTTTTTTTTTTTTTTTTTTTTTTTTTTTTTTTTTTTTTTTTTTTTTTTTTTTTTTTTTTTTTTTTTTTTTTTTTTTTTTTTTTTTTTTTTTTTTTTTTTTTTTTTTTTTTTTTTTTTTTTTTTTTTTTTTTTTTTTTTTTTTTTTTTTTTTTTTTTTTTTTTTTTTTTTTTTTTTTTTTTTTTTTTTTTTTTTTTTTTTTTTTTTTTTTTTTTTTTTTTTTTTTTTTTTTATACTACATTGCGACGAGACGAGCAAGACGTTCACCTGATGGTAAGTGATACGCTTGCCCATAACAACAGGGCGCTAGTTAAGATGGTACACACTGCACCACATTGGGCTCGTCGCCTGGAGACATAAGGTGTTAAGTCTCGTTACCCCAGTAATTACACTAGCTATAGCGCCCTTCAAACCGGAACACAGTAATGTTTGCACACTACTATTTGGCGGTTGAAATAGGAGCTGCGGTGGTACCCACCCAGACGGTCTCCGGCAACAGAGACCTACCACCTGGTAAAAACATGCCTGAGTTTGGCTAGATCCCTGTATGGGTGATGCCTGTGTTTGGCTAGATCCCTGTATGGGTGATGCCTGTGTTTGGCTAGTTCCCTGTATGGGTGATGCCTGAGTTTGGCTAGATCCCTGTGTGGGTAATGCCTGTGTTTGGCTAGATCCCTGTATGGGTGATGCCTGTGTTTGGCTAGATCCCTGTATGGGTGATGCCTGTGTTTGGCTAGATCCCCAACAGGGGTGATGTCTTGAATAATGACTGAGACTGAGACTTAAGATAGTGTAACCCTAAGACATACAATTTTGATTGTATAATGTAAAAAAACAATTCCTTTGTTTGTAATGGTTATCAGCGCCGAGAGCGCGCTGGAGTCAGTATGGCCGTATGGGCGCACGGTAGTGCTGCCATCTATTTTTAAAATTGTTAAACTAATTTTAACTGTATTTAAGCAAATATGTAACGATAATGTTTCTGTCAAGTACAAAATAATTATTAATTCTTAATGTTAATCATTAATTACTTTTTGATGACTTTATATTAACAGTTCAAGCATGTTTCTCTGTATTTATGTTGACGCGTTACATGATAACTTATTAAGATTGTTACCGACGGTTCCGCATGGCTAGCATATGGTTCAATCCGTAAAATCAATACGATTAAGAACCAAATTAATAAAATTAGACACTTTTATCATGTGCTTTAACAGTTTTTTAATTTTATATTGTTATTGTAATTATAAAGTGTGAGTAATTTAACGTTTCTATTAGTAATAAAAATAGACATGTAATTGATGAACAACCCAGCGTGGTATTAAAAGAAAGAAAACCTTACGTCACTGGACACGTTTGATTTGTATTCTGCTTTTGGCGTGTATTGTTGTCATTTTAGTAAAGAGAAGTTATCTCCGTACTTCGTGTTTTATTTTTAACAATGAATCCCGGCGAAAGCTCTGGCCATCCGCCGACATGCACTATGAACCTTAAAGGACCTGCTCCAATGTTAATTAATATAAACACTACATACCACTATTCTCACTACGTCTATTATTGAAATTTTGGCATAAAAATTGTAACTTACTTTTTGTGATTAACTATGATATGTTAACTATATTAGCCGTTGTATTCCTTATGTGTGTTTCTCTCTTTGTTGTTTATGTATATTTAAAACTTTACTTATTCACCACTCTACTGGTAGGTGGACATGATTGATTGTTTATATATAGGTACCTATTTTGATTTTATGTATGTATATAGGTATTTTGTATTTTTTAATACTTTAAATTAGCCTTCATACCGTCCTGTATATTATCATTATTGTTTTTTTTGACATAACTCAGCATTTTTTTTTACTTATCTTGCCATTGTTATTGTTCCTATATATTTTCTTCTATTTAAACCAGTGTTTTTTTTTTTCATTTACTTATTATTAGTTCATTTTTCTTTTTTTGTACTCGTTTATAGTATTTTATGCATACTTTTAGCGATAATATATTTCATTTAGACTTTACGGGCGATAGTGACACCTCTTGCTTAGTCGATAGTAATGATAACAGTCTTATAAGCATACCATGTCTTTCTGATGATCTCATTTCGCTGTTCCACGTTCTAATAATAACTTCAATGTGGTTCACATAAATGCCCAAAGCATTCCGGCTCACTTTCCTGATATGCTGGCAACTTTCAGCAATCTAAACATACACGCTATTCTTGTCTCAGAGTCCTGGCTTAAACCATGTCTTCTTCTTCCGCCTACTCCTGCGGGGGTTCCACCTCATTAGAAATGATCGTTCTGTTAACGGGATACTTGAAATTGGTTTTTAAAAAAAAGGATTTATTACACAAACTGGAACTTTAATTATCACAAAATATTACAAGAGAAAATAAAGGACAAGTACCCCGGATGAAGGATTGAGTCGGACTGCGGTGGGCTGTGCCACCGCTGTTATATATCGATAATAAGGTGCTGATGCTGCACCTTGGTCATGCTCATCCCATACGCAGAGGAGATATAACAACCCCCACGTTAAGAAGGAAACTTATGGGAAAAAGAAAAGTTTCCGTTAAGACTAATCGATTCTTAAGCGAGGTCCAATCGATATTACTTCTGGATCGCTACTAGTTGTTGGTTTTCCGCTTTTCTGAATAACTTTCCCAGGTACTGGTCCTTTTTACAGAAATACAATAGAATTAAGCTTAGACATAGAATAAAGTAAAACACTTATGTACCATAATTCTAAACTTTGGCCACTCTTCGGAACCCATAATATTTAAATATAGTTTATTAGATGAATATATATAGTGCTGACCCCAACACACCCACAAACCAGGGTGACCGGTCTCTAGTCTGTCAGGAGATTTGTTTTTTTTGCCCGGTTTAAAAAAGCAGGAACAAAGAGCATTCCAATTTTTTTTGACAAACGAGTTCGGTCGGGAGCTAGTTTCAGAATATATAACGAATAGGTTTAGGGCATTAGAATTTGTAGAACGAAAGTTGTTTCTAAAGCAACAGGATACTAGAATTATCTTCTAATAGTAATAAGGTTAATTACACGTTTGTAATACAATATGCAAAACAAACACTTGTACATTTGTGCGGGTGATCATAAACTAACGTTTTTTTAAAAAGTTTATGAAAAGGACGTGTCTCTAGACGTGTATTGTTAGAAATAACGCATTTGTTTTAAGTGCCTGGGTAATAATCATCAGCTAAGTTCTGCAGGAAGGTCCCGATCAAATGCAAGGTTTGCAAAAGTAACCACCAATTTTTATTGCATTCAAGATCTGTACAATTACGGATACAAAAATATAACTCGGAAAAGACAACAATGAAGAGGACGGTAGTAGTTTCCAAGCTGTGCTGCCAGAATAACATCGTCCTATTACCACAGCATTAGTCAACTCGGAAAGTAACGTACGGAAGTGTATATACATTAGAGCTTATTAGATCAAGGTTCCCAAGCTTCTTTTGTGACAGAATAGGTAGTAAAGATTGCTTATTAAAGAAGACTTCAGTCCAAAGTAAGATCCGGGGGTTTAGGACGGTAGCAAAAACTGTTAGTCTATAATTCGTTAGGAAGCTGAAATTAAAAACTCGTTGTAGAGCCGCACATCGAACTAACGTTAACAACATATGTATTAAAATCTATCACTAATACTGTACCCGGAAGGAAAGTTTTTAAAGAAAGTTAGTTAGGCTAAGAAATAGTAAACTTGAGGTTAGCTGATCCACAAATACACCATTCCAAATAAAATAGATATTTTATTGGGGGCAGAGGATTTATAGTAAAAATATTTAAAGAGTAAACATTAAGGATCCATGGTGGTAAGTTGGAGCCGCAGTCTACTTCTTGGGGTAGATAGTTTCAGGATTAAGCTAGCTCTTCGGATTCAACAGACGTTGTTGTATGCAGTCGCAAACAAAAGAAAATAACTTATTAAAAAAGGTTCTGGGAAATCGAAAGCGACCGAACTGCGTAAATCAGATAACATACTTACCGGAAAGAACTAAAGATGCTAGAGGAAATTGACTTACCGAGATGGTTTGGGTTTGGCAACGTGTGGCAAGATATGACGCAGACTTTTGGAGAGCTTGGTCTCGTGATTACCTTAATAAACTGCAATTAAGATATAGTCGGAAAAATCAATACGGCGAGCCAAAAAGGAAGGAGACATTGTCCTTATAAAAGAGGATTGAATCTACCGCCACGCAAATGGGCTTTTAGTGAGTTTATAAAAACATCCAGGGTTGATAATATCACTAGGAGTAAAGCATAAAAACAAAATTGTTCGATAATTAAACGTCCAAATTCGCAGTTATGTATCCGCTTGCTCTTTCTCGCTTTGTGTTTCCATTCCTGGCTTTTTAGTGCCCTTTTTGATTGGTGGGCGTTCCTTTGCTCTTGTGTTCTACACCCATTCCCTTCGTGGGTCGTTTATTATAGTTCTTTGGATTTGTGCTTACGGTCGTTAGTTCATAACATTTTGTCGTTTTTACTTGACAGTTTTTTGCTTGCTAGCGTGCCTCCTTTCGCTTCTTCACTTAAAAATAGATACTAGTAAGAGTATTTATTATCGCAATTTGAGTTTTTTGAAAATTTATTGATAGTGTATCTGTAAGTTGTACGGTTCAAAAGGAACTTTTGTATTGCATATTGTATAAACTTCTTTTGAAAGTACACTTGTAAGGACAGGTAACCTTGCCCTGGAGGCGGGGAGTTAAACGTATAAGGCATTAGTCGCTGGGTCACCGAGAGATGGCGCGAAGGTAGGCAAATGCGCGGTACAGTTTAGTTAGTGCTTCCTTGCATATAAAGCCTGACGTGCATTTGTCCCACGGGAAGAAAAAAAACCTGTAAGACAAAAACCGGAAAGAAGAAAGACAACAGAAGAATAAAGTCGTTACTTAAAAAGTGTAGTTTCAATGTAACATCAAGAAGTCCCCTAGGATCCTGAGTGTGAGTCAAACAATATCCTTTGAGTTTTTAGCCATTATTTATATGTGTTAAAACAACACCTAACTAATCTTTAAACACTTATACTATTATATAAGTTAATAAAGGCTGCGACGGCCAAAAGAAAACAACAAAATATAAATTGACCCAACGCAGTGTAGGGTGACACAACTGTTGTGTCCACCAAAATTTTTATCCAATGCAGGCGACACTAATGTGTGACCGACACCCCATGTATGGTGGCCCCTGGGGAGAGCAGCGTCAAAAGCCGGGGTGGCAGGTGAACGTTTACTTACAGCGCATAAAATATGTGCGCTCCGCGGTGAGTATAAGCGCCTCGAGAGGGCGAAGTAAAGTCAGTAAAGGTTTGGAAAAAGGCCCGCGAAGAGATCTCGCGCTCCTGTCGACTAACAACTATAAAGTTGGAACAGCGCTCGCGCCAACAAGCTGCTTCCGCTCGGCGCTTTAGCTCTAATAACACTTGAGCTTCAACTTGCACAGTGTTGGTGCTTCTTTGTTGTTGACCTCTTAGCGAAAAACATACAGTGTTTTCTCTTAAAAAAAAATATTCTCGTCATTGCTATGTTCAACAAAAACTACGCAGAATTTTACAACGGATCCTGAAAAAAAAAAAGTTGTACCTGTTTAAATGTAATCGCGTGAAGCAATAAAAGGAAATAACCGCCGCACCCCCCGGTGCAAAGGGCTGTTCCGCGCGCTTGTCGCGCGTTGATTCCGGGGAACGTAGAGTAGTAGCGAAAGGACTCATCTGTTTCATAATCTTCAGGAGCAGAACTTTCGTTACAGTTGAAGAGACCCTACGCGGGGGCTGCTGCGTCTTATATGCTACCTATATTTTAAAAAAGAAACGAAACAAATGTTATTTCGAATAACACCCTTGTCCACCAGAAAAATATTATGGACTCTATAATATTTCGACGCTAAGCCGGGTGAGGGTGATGCTCTGAATCGGTCTGCGTCAGTCGAGGCTCATCTCATACAGATTTCCGCTACGGTTTGATTTATTTTTATTTATCTGTCAAAGCCCGGGCGTCAAAAGTACGTTGTGGCCCCCAACCAGGACCCTATAAGACGGGGCGACCGCTAAGTGCGCGGGTCGGTTAAAGTAGGCGGGCGGCATCATCAGAGCATATTGAAAGTCGAAATGTGTTGAAACTATAGCACCTTTGTATGATTGTTATATACCACTAAAAAGATATATATTCACCAAATAAAAATTTGTACAATTTAGCCTATAATATATGAATAGAACCTTTGGTGAGACAAAATATCCGACGCGGGACATCGCTTCACCTACAATTGAAGACGTCCGGTTTTAGGCTTCTGTAGGGTTACACATCACAACAACGCGTCTAGATTACTCATAATCGCTTGAGTAATAAATTCTCTACACGACACTGTATTATAACAATTGAAATAGTAAATATAAACCACTATTCACGCAATTGAAATTTGATACTGCGCACAAACTTATCTTGCGGTTTGCACGACATCGAAACGACTGCGGGGGTTCCGTGGCTGGGGTAGAGGCGGGGCCAAGCGCGTGACGTCACCAGAGGTCCGCTATACAGGTGCTTAAAGGTTAGGATGTAACTGTCCGGAATATACTTAACTTTACTTTTTTTTACTAATTATGGCACTAGTTATCTTTGTGTCAGTGCTGAGTTTTGAAGTTGTTATAAAAGGTAGTGAAACTAAAAGTGGGTTAAAATCTATAACATAAAATATTTGTTCAATACAAAAAGGAAAATGTAAAAAAAGTTGAATGCACGTTTATCGTGACACACATAGTATCTACTTTATGTAGCACAAATAAGAGGTTGAATGAAAGTACATGACAATTTAAAACGTGAATTTTTTTTTTTTTGCATTCTGAGCATTTAAATAAAAAAGCCGCACGCTAGCTGTACTGTAAAATTAACATAGAAAGAAAAAAGTTTATTTAAAAAAAAGTTCTTCTACCTATTTGACAAAGCATATCGAAGGCAGCAGTGCCTCCTAAACGTTAGATGTACCAGCTGGTGGCATCGCCTCTCTGATGAGTGAGGACGGAGTCGCCGGCATATTTTTAGAATAGAATAGAAAAGTAGAATATGCGGCTGGTAGTCTGAGAGGTGATGCTGAGAAGAAGAAATTGAACAATGATTAAAAACTGGTTGAAAGAGATGAAAGAGTGAAGATAAAAGAAGAAAGATAAATGTATAAATGTTAGGGAAAACGAAAGAATATAAAATAAGAAAGAAAGAAAAAGAAAGAAAGACAAAAGAAATGACAAGCCCGATCCACCTTTACAGAGGAATGATTAAAAAAAAAAAAAAAAACGTCTAGCATGGTATTACAAAAATTTACACTGGCGTGCTGCGCTCGATGGCGCGTACGGAGCACCTGTGGGCCGATGTCTTATCCGCGGGAGTCTGGCCTGTTGTACAGAGTGCAGCGGGTCATGGCGATAAGGTGTAGCTCCACCTCTAGAAAAGTAGAGCAGGCGTCCGCTCAGCCCATGAGGAAATATAATGCGGCAGTGAAACGCCGGCTCGCTGGGCCGAGAGCTGAGCGCGAAGAAGAGGCGATTCGTCCGCTCCTAAAAGAGAGGATGTACCGGCGCCACAAGTCGCCATACCTTCCGGCTGGTGCAGATCCCCTCGGGGCACAGGTAGCTTCGGGAGGATATCTGTCACACCGCAGGAAGCGAGCCGACCGCGGAGTGTCCAATCATGCGTGCATGATGACACAGCTCAGCAACGCAGGCTCAGCCTTTGCTCGACTGATGGCCGCCCCGATGGAGCGGGCCGCGCGGCCTATGGATGGGCGAGTCTGCCCCTCTCGGTAACATCACGGGCTCGGAGTGCGAGCAGCATGTGGGCGCTTCAAACACGCTGCTTGGAGCAGGGAAAATGGCTGGCCCACAGCCTATCCGCGAAGGGGAGTTCCAGGGACCAGGCGCGGGCGAGCATACTGCATCGCATGACTTAGTCGATCTCGCTTTGCCGCCAGTATCCCCTCGAAAAAAAAAACCGTGGATTTACATATGCGTGATGCTACAGAACATCAAGCGTAACACAGTTGACAACCGTATTTGACAATCCATGTGGTTTGTGGAAATCGTGGGCGTTTGTACACCTAAAAGTCGAGCTTTGTTATGTTATTAGCACATTATGTGCGAAATGCGAGAGGGTCAAATCGTGACGACGCTAAAAGCTAATAGACTTGATATAAAGTAAAAGAAATTATATTTAAATCACAAACAACCATGTAAACAAATCGTATTTACACACAGATGTACAGACTTTGACAAACAGAACTTTTCGCTGGCGTTTACCCGCGCGATGGGACGTGGAACAATAACAAGCCCAGCGGGGCTTTACAAAGTATAGGCTTTTATTTTACTACAATAAATATTTTGTAAATCGCGCGGATTAGTAGACGGCCGTTCATACAATGATACTCCATCGCAGATGTTGTTTTGTAGTTATTGTTTCGACACTTCTTTACCGGCCGCTGCGCCGCTAATAATGATAAAAAAAATTAGAAATAAAAATTTTAAATATAAAAAATCTTAATCCTGTCTCAAATCTAAACACAAAGGTGTTGAACATCTGTTTGTGCGCTGCCGTCGAGCCTAGCGGTCCTTTGTTATCCTGTTGCGGGGTCCTGCCCAGTGGTCATTTTGTAATACACACAGACGTAGATTTGTCGTTGTGTGAGTGTTATTTGGTGGGTCTGAATTATAAACACAGCTTCAACACGTAAAATCTATAATTTTACGTGTTTGTTTCAAAAAACGACACGTAAAAATAGAATCTACAATAAATTTACAATAAGATGATGTATTTTCCTTCATGAATATAATGTTATAATTAGTGTAAAACGGGCCGAGAACGTTTTTGTGCACGAACGACATTTAGGTTTATAAAATCTTTTCGCGGGATAATAGCACGAAACAATGTATTTTATCTAAAATTATACAACCATTTTACTAATAAAACACTGAATTAGCCTTTTCCTTAAAATTTTCTCTGATTTTCGCTTGAAATATTTTGGAACCGGTTCACAAAAAAATACTCACGTTGACGCCGAGGCAGACACAACTTTCTGACTGTAAAATTATAATTTTTTTCTATTGTGGCCAGTATTATTTTGAGCTCATTTTGTAACAAATTTCATAAAGAATCTATAGACACCCAATTTTCAATATAAAATTGACTATAAACGTACTTAAAACACACTCAAACAAAGTTCGGAACTCACGGCATCGCTCGATGCCCATGGTTCTGGGGGCCACATTTTTGCGCGACATCGCCCGATGCCCGCGGGCTTCGACGGATTAAACTGCACGCATGTTTTACCTCAATATTTATTTATTTCATTTCTTCGTATTAACTTTAGCTCGGCACGAACGCCACGCGTATCATGCCAAAAGTACTAATGCGAGATAGTAAATGATCTCTTAACCAACCTACACGTGAACGAGGATGGGTGTATTGCAAACTCATTGTTTGTCACTTATAATTCCGATTGTCATTTAAACATTTTTTTTATACTACATTGCGACGAGACGAGCAAGACGTTCACCTGATGGTAAGTGATACGCTTGCCCATAACAACAGGGCGCTAGTTAAGATGGTACACACTGCACCACATGGGCTCGTCGCCTGGAGACATAAGGTGTTAAGTCTCGTTACCCCAGTAATTACACTAGCTATAGCGCCCTTCAAACCGGAACACAGTAATGTTTGCACACTACTATTTGGCGGTTGAAATAGGAGCTGCGGTGGTACCCACCCAGACGGTCTCCGGCAACAGAGACCTACCACCTGGTAAAAACATGCCTGAGTTTGGCTAGATCCCTGTATGGGTGATGCCTGTGTTTGGCTAGATCCCTGTATGGGTGATGCCTGTGTTTGGCTAGTTCCCTGTATGGGTGATGCCTGAGTTTGGCTAGATCCCTGTGTGGGTAATGCCTGTGTTTGGCTAGATCCCTGTATGGATGATGCCTTTGTTTGGGTATATCCCTGTATAGGGGATGCCTTTGGTTGGCTAGATCCCCAACAGGGGTGATGTCTTGAATAATGACTGAGACTGAGACTTAAGATATTGTAACCCTAAGACATACAATTTTGATTGTATAATGTAAAAACAATTCCTTTGTTTGTAATGGTTATCAGCGCCGAGAGCGCGCTGGAGTCAGTATGGCCGTATGGGCGCACGGTAGTGCTGCCATCTATTTTTAAAATTGTTTAAACTTAATTTTAACTGTATTTAAGCAAATATGGTACGATTATTTGGGTATTTCTTGTCAATTACAAATAATTATTAATTCTTAATGTTAATCATTAATTACTTTTTGATGAATTTATATTAACATTCAGCATGTTTCTCTGTATTTATGTTGACGCGGTACATTGATAACTTATTAAGATTTGTTACCGACGGTTCCGCATGGCTAGCATATGGTTCAATCCGTAAAAATCAATACGATTAAGAACCAAATTAATAAAATTAGACACTTTTAGACATTTCTTTAAACAGTTTGTAATTTGTTATATTGTTAGTTAATTATTAAGTGTAGAGTAATTTAACGTTTCTATTAGTAATAAAAATAGACATGTAATTGATGAACAACCCAGCGTGGTATTAAAAGAAAACCTTAACCGTCACTGGACACGTTTGATTTGTATTCTGCTTTTGGCGTGTATTGTTGTCATTTTAGTAAAGAGAAGTTATCTCCGTACTTCGTGTTTTATTTTTAACAATGAAACCCGGCGAAAGCTCTGGCCATCCGCCGACATTGCACTATGAACCTTAAAGGACCTGGTCAATGTTATATTAATATAAAAACTACATACCACTATTCTCACTACGTCTATTATTGAAATTTTGGCATAAAAATTGTAACTTACTTTTTTGTGATTAACTATGATATGTTAACTATATTAGCCGTTGTATTCCTTATGTGTGTTTCTCTCTTGTTGTTTATGTATATTTAAACTTTTACTTATTCACCACTCTAATGGTAGGTGGACATGATTGATTGTTTATATATAGGTACCTATTTTGATTTTATGTATGTATATAGGTATTTTATTATTTTTAATACTTTAAATTAGCCTTAAGACCGTCACTGGTATATTATAATTATTGTTTTTTTTGACATAACTCAGCATTTTTTTTTTACTTCTCTTGCCATTGTTATTTGTTCCTATATATTTTCTTCTATTTAAACCAGTGTTTTTTTTTCATTTACTTATTAATTAGTTCATTTTCTTTGTTTGTACTCGGTTATAGTATTTTATGCATACTTTTAGCGATAATATATTTCATTTAGACTTTACGGGCGATAGTGACACCTCTTGCTTAGTCGATAGTAATGATAACAGTCTTATAAGCATACCATGTCTTTCTGATGATCTCATTTCGCTGTTCCCACGTTCTAATAATAACTTCAATGTGGTTCACATAAATGCCCAAAGCATTCCGGCTCACTTTCCTGATATGCTGGCAACTTTCAGCAATCTAAACATACACGCTATTCTTGTCTCAGAGTCCTGCTAAACCCATGTCTTCCTTCTTCCGCCTACTCCCTGCCGGGCTTCCACCTCATTAGAAATGATCGTTCTGTTAATCGGGATACTTGAAATTGGTTTTTAAAAAAAAGGATTTATTACACAAACTGGAACTTTAATTATCACAAAATATTACAAGAGAAAATAAAGGACAAGTACCCCGGATGAAGGATTGAGTCGGACTGCGGTGGGCTGTGCCACCGCTGTTATATATCGATAATAAGGTGCTGATGCTGAAACTTGGTTCATGCTCATCCCATACGCAGAGGAGATATAACAACCCCCACGTTAAGAAGGAAACTTATGGGAAAAAGAAAAGTTTCCGTTAAGACTAATCGATTCTTAAGCGAGGTCCAATCGATATTACTTCTGGATCGCTACTAGTTGTTGGTTTTCCGCTTTTCTGAATAACTTTCCCAGGTACTGGTCCTTTTTACAGAAATACAATAGAATTAAGCTTAGACATAGAATACAGGAAAATACACTTAAATTGAAAGTACAGGACTAATTCAATTACTTGGAGATTGAACAGACTCCAAATTCTTTAAGATCTGATTGGATACAAAGTCGAAATCTTTCAAGTTGTCTAGATTAGCGTTTTGAAGCTTTGTAATGTTTTTATGTTATTAATACTACAACATGTGTCGTTGAGGATGTTAAATGTTGGAATTAAAACAGGAATAGAAATAGATGGCGAACTTTTCTTAACAAATCTATAATTCTTATGATAAGCTATACAATTCGTTGGAATGTTCAGTACACCTGTACCGAATATAATGTGTTCTGTGACGTCATTGTTGTCACATTCAATAGAGAGTTTGACGGGTTTTGATTGTACAAATATCCACTTTTCATTATGTAGTTTATGCCAAATGTCTACTTCTCCAAAGAAGATTTTATATTCACAACTTACAGGTAAGGTTGTTACGGCTTTCATCATGATGTCTATTTCACAAGAAGGGTTTCTAGATACAGTATATATGTCGGATAGTTCACAAAGGTAAGTTTTAGCTACAATAATATTCTTGCATGAATCTAAACTTTTGATATAGGTAAAAGTGGATTTATCTTTGCTTATAGCTATATAATTTTCTGTTGGTAAAATGGTTATAAAAGAATTAGTAGTATCGTTTACTTGAGGGGTTGGTAAAGGTGTACTTTTATATATGTTGTATTCTAAGGCATCAACTAAAGGTATTTTAATTACAAAAATAAGTTTTCCGTTGATGTAGTAACATATTAAACCAGCTATATTGAGTAAAACATGAATATTGTTTAATTCTAAATTAATTGGAAAATCCTTATACTTAGGGATTACTTTGAGGTTACTAACTATATCTTCGTATAAATGCTTCGGAGTTAATACCGATGGATGTAATATATTAGCCTTAACGAATAAAATAGAGTTTAAGATATCTTCGATTTCAAATGAAAGAGTTAACAAATTAGATTATAGTACATTTAGGATAGAATTTAAATGTGCTTGAAAATTATTTATTTGTATTACATTAGTAATATTGTTTACTACTGTATATATTCTTTCGAATGCATCATTTAATTTATTTTGATTCTCATTTAATAGTTGCAGGGATTGGTTCATATTTGAAATCGCGACTCGATTGATTATAATGTTTTCTCTTATCGAGTTTGTAAGGACCTTTTCGTTATCATATAGTGTTTGTATTGCCTCATTATAATGTTTAGCGTCATCTTCATCCATAGTGCCAAATATGTGTTTGAATACGGTGCCTACTCCGGCAAACCAGGCTGACCGTTTGGAAACGCTATTAGATATTATATGTGATCTAGAATTGAAGTCACGCAGAATGTCGTTATGTAAGGAATACAAAGGTTTGTAGCATATTGTAACATTGGCATTGCTTATACCTGTATTCTTTTGGCACTGGGATTGAATAGAGTCCAAAGTGATACGAATGTCTTTTATGTATTTGTCGTAAGTTGAGACATCGATAGGAATTACTACATGAAATTGATCATTAGCCGCTTTTAAGGTGCCGACAGGGTCGAAGAGCAAACCAGGACTCTTGGTGATGAATTCTACAAATCGTTTGGCGTCGGTGGTAGGTACGGGGCTACAGAGAACAGCGAGGATTCTATAATATAATTTAAACTTACTTTACTTATGTACTTTTAATCATCGAGGAAAAGATGACGAGAGGAAAGAAAATAATGATAATATAATACAAATTAAATGTATAAAAATATGTAAAAGGTAATTGTAAATAATAAAAAAAAAATAATACAAATAGGTTTTCACTAAAATTATTGGTTTTCATTTGCCGCGTGTTTTACTTCATCAAAGTGATGAGTGACATGGCGTCGATTTATAAGAAGGCTAAGAGTATTGTTGTTGTTGACTCTTACAATTTTATAAGGACCTTTCCAGAGAGGGGATAGGGCTTTACGAAGTCTGAGATGATTTTTTAAATATAGTAATCTCGAACTATACTCTGTATTGAGCGACTATGTCTGTCGTAGTAGGTTTTTGCTCTTTCTTTAGATAGCTGGATGTTTTGTAGCGCCTTTTCCCTGGATACTTTAAGGCGGTGATGGAGCATTCTTACATATTCGGGATATGTGATATCGGAGCGGAATTCGAAGATAGAGTCGGGTATAAAAGGTTTATGGGCAAAAATAAGTTCGTAAGGTGTGAATCTAGTTGTGGTATGAATAGAGGTTGTAGGTTAACATGGCAGTATAAACGAATTTATGCCAATCAGTTTGGTTTTCATTGACGTATGATTTCAAATATTCCTTAAGGGTCGAATGGCTTCTCTCAAGTGCACCTTGTGTTTGTGGGTGGTAGGGAGAGGACCAGATTTGTCTAATTTTGAGGAACTCACATGTCTTTTTGAATGATTCAGCTGTAAAATTTGTTCCCTGGTCAGTAAGTATGGATTTGGGGATACCGAATACGGAGATAAAGTGGACTAAACATTCACAGGATTCCTCTGATGTTGCGTTAGATATGGGATAGGCAAGGGAGAATTTCGTTAGGTCGTCTTGAAGAGTGAGGATATATTTCAATTTCTGGATGCCAGCTTCGGGTAGAGGTCCGACAATGTCCAGGCTGACTCTTTCGAATGGACGCGTCGAGGTAGTAGTGATTTGCATCGGAGCCTTGTGTATTTTGCGAAGAGCTTTATTGGACTGACATAATTTGCAATTTTTTACATAATCTTCTATTTCTGTGCGCATATTCTTCCATTGGTAGCGCTCTTTAATCCTGTCGTACATTCTATTTGACCCGAGATGACCGGCGATAGGGATGTCATGATTTTCCTTAAGGATTTTTCGTATCTCTGTCGGGACAGGATAGATGATTGTGTTGTGATAGACATTGATAGTTACGTTAGTGTTGTTGAATAAATATACAAGCATGTTGTATATCTTGGTGTATGAATTTTGCTCGAAGGGATTTTTGAAATCTGTTGTGGCGATTTCATTGATATTGCCCGTCAGGAGGATGTCGTCCCTGACTGATTTCAGGGATTTTAATATATCGGGATAAGGGCACGTGTCGAAATAATAAACTTTCGTGAACATGAAGTAAAATGTCTTATCGTTTATAGTGTACTTGTTGAAAGAGTGGAGTTCACGTTCGCCCTCTTGGATGGAATTTTCAGGCGTAAGAAGGATATCCTGGATGTAGGGATTTGCATCGTCGAGGTCAATAGATGTTGGGATCAATATTGTGTTGCATTTACTCCTAAGAATGCTCTCGTTGTGCTCTTTTAAGTATGTGTTGTAAATTTCCCTTTTGTTGAAAGATTTTAAAAATTCCGAGTAATCCTTTTGAGAGTTCGTAGATGTTGCATCTGTTGGAGATGGAGCATCTGGAGGTGGATCTGGACTTAGTGTGTTCGGATTCGGTGGATCTGGGATTGGATCTGGTGGTTCAAGAGTTGGATCCGGAGGTTCAAGAGTTGGATCCGGTGGTGTCGGAAAGTCGGAAGGAGACAGAGGAATAAGCGGGCTGAGATCTACCAGATCTCCTAAAGGATCAAATCCCAAATCTTCGAGGGTTATCAGGTCGTCGGGGTTGCCTTTAGGGGAATCGTTATTTTGTACGAGACGATCACTTGGCAAACCCGATGTTGATGGCTGTGGTTCGGGTTGATCATTTAAAATAGGGTGGACTGGGTACCTCGAAAGAGTGTCAGCATTACTATTGATTTTTCCCTTTTTATAATTACGTCATAATCGAATTCTTCTAGTTTAAGTCTCCACCTAACGAGCTTAGAGCCAGGTTCTTGCAATTAAACAACCATTTGAGAGGTCGTTGATCGGTTACGATTGAGAATTTGCGTCCATATAAATAAGGCCTGAAAGTTTTAGTGCCAAAAATGATAGCCAAACATTCCTTTTCCGTAACACTATAATTACATTCGGCTTTATTCAATGTTCGGACGCATATGCGATTGGACGGTCGCTTCCTATTGGACCTTGAGATAGTATGGCAGAAATAGCATAGTTTGAAGCGTCACATGTCAGAAGGAAAGGTTTGTTGAAATCCGGATAGGCTAAAATAGGCGCCGACATGAGAGCTTTCTTAAGACTCTCGAATGATAATTGTTGTTCGTTGGTCCAGTTAAAAGGGGTATCCTTTTTTAAAAGATTTGTGAGGGGTTTAGCGACTTTGGATAGATTAGGGATAAAACGGCGATAATATGATACCAGTCCTAGGAACGATTTTATGTCCTTAGGACACTTAGGAATAGGAAATTTTTCTACGGCATTAGTTTTTTCTGGATTAGGTTTGACACCCTGATCCGTGATGATGTGTCCCAGGTAGGAAACTTCTTTGCGGAGAAACTCACACTTGTCGGGTTGCAGTTTGAGATTAAATGTACGGAGTCTATCGAAAACGTTGGAAAGGTTTTTCATGTGAATGTCGAGGTCATAAGAATAGATTACAATGTCATCTAAGTAGACGAAACACTGTATACCTTGGAGGCCCGACAGTGCAGAGTTCATTAGCCTCTGAAAGGTAGCGGGGGCATTCTTAAACCCGAAGCTCATACGTGTGAATTCAAAATGTCCTTCAGGTACGGAAAAAGCGGATTTAGGGGCATCTTGTTCTGAAAGTTTGATTGGTGGAACCCTGACGCTAGGTCTAGGTACTAGATACTTTACACTTACCGAGTTGGTCTAGGATTTCAGAGATATTGGGTATTGGATAGGAATCTCCGATAGTGATATCATTTAGTTTGCGGTAGTCTATTACTACCCGCCATTTGCGTTGGCCCGATGCGTCGGTTTTTTTTGGAACGATCCAGATTGGGGAAGACCATGGAGATGTAGAATGTTTTATGATTCCCTCGTTAAGCATTTTATTAATCTGGGATTGTACCTCTTGCTTGTGGACTTCAGGAATCTATAGGATTTCGTGTTTAAGGGAACTGAAGAGGAAGTAGTAATGTCATGTTAGATAGCTTCCGTGCATGTAAATTTGTCATGAGGGAGATGAAAGATGTCAGAGTAAATGGAACAGAGATTATATAAGGCATCGGTCTCTTCAGAGTTTAGATGAGAGACTCTTAATAAGTTTATCACTTCTTCGGTTCGAGATAAAGCATTATTATTGGCAGGAGAGTCATGATAAAATGTGTGTAGAATTTCTCGATGTTCAATTTTCGTTATAGGTGAAATTTTGAATTTTGTTTTGGAATCTATATATACAGGAGACTCGGATGTATTCACTACTGAGATATTTACCCTGCGGTTTGGTTTTACTTTAACCGCACAGTTTGCTATTAAGAGTGAGTCGATTGGGTTTTGGTCAAGGATAAGTCCTTCTTTAATGTCTGGATTTAGTACACAACATTCGATTATTTGTTCGGTCCGAGGGGGAATGGAAAAGGTTGGGTCAGTAAACTCTACGTTGAACTTCAAATTGTCGACAGTCAGTGTATTTTCAGAGTAGTCGATTTTACTATTGTATTTCGAAAGAAAGTCGTTACCGATTATACCGTCGTAGGGAAAGTCAAGGTTAGGAACGACATGGAAATTATTATTTAATGTTTCGAAAGCTATAGATGTATGTCCCAGTGAGAGCATTGGATTGTTAGTTACTCCACTAAAACTGACAATGTGGTTAACAATTTCAGGCATCCTTTCGATGGAACCCTTTTTTATAAGACTAATAGATGCACCACTGTCAACTAAAAACTTTAAGTTTTTTGAAGAAACTGAAGTTTGTATTGTAATAAAGGGTAAATGTTTTTTTGTAGGGTTGGTTGCGATGTTATATGTTTTTAATACGTTACTTAGTGATTCAGGTGCCGTGCATGAGGGGCAGTTTATAGGAAAAATACCGTTGTGGTTGGAGTCCGTGTTCGATTCATCTGGTTGGTCACCGAGTTTATGGGTGAACTTAGATGCAGTGGGTGAAGAGTCACTTCTAAATTGGGGCTGGTTACCGAGGTTGCAAGTGCTCTTCGAAACAGAGATGTGACCACCTTTATGTTGGGGCTGGTTACCCTGGTTGTAGGTTGGCCTGGATACAGTGGGTGGAGAGTCACTTCTAAATTGGGGCTGGTTACCGAGGCTGCAAGTGCTCTTTGAAACAGAGATGTGACCACCTTTATGTTGGGGCTGGTTACCCTGGTTGTAGGTTGGCCTGGATACAGTGGAATTCAGCGTGTACTTAGGTCTAGCAGAGTTCGTGGGGTTTGCAAGGGTTTGATTGTTTAGTGTATCGTTTTTCCTATTTAATCTTCCCGCACGATACCTGACGGGAAGGTTTGGTCGTTTAAATTAGGCGTATTCTCGTATTCTATTGGATTGATGACATTGATTTGTTGGTTACGGCGATTATAATTTGGAACTTGAGGGGATCGATTCATGTTCTGTGCGTAATTAAATTTCCGGTTATTGTACTCTCGTTTCCTGCAGTACTCTATTGAATGACCTACTGTCTTACAGTACCTACAAAATGGATCATTATTATTATTGTTAATTTTTGGCCTAGGGTTTTGGTTACTGAAGTTAGATGTTGGCCTTGAGAATGCTGTATTTTGACGACGCTGTTCGGTATTTGGAAAGTTTAGAGGATTCGATTGACCTGCATACCTGGTACTTATCCCGACGATTTTTTCCTCTGCCGTGGCGAGATTGATAGCCTCGTTTAACGTGCTAGGGTCCCTACACCTAATTATCATAGATAGGTGTGGATGCAAACCTATCGTAAATACATTAAGAGCGAGATCTTGCATGGCGGCCACACGACCGGCTAATTCATCTTTTTTCCTAGTTGGTATCGAAATGTTTATCTCCGTCAGAAGTTTTGCCAGGCAAGATTCAACTCTAAGGCTATACTGACTCACGGTTTCATTTCGACCCTGTTTGCACTCCTGTAGGTCGGAAAGTAAGTATGCGTAATGTTTGACATCACCGAATTGTGTCTTTAGGAAGTCTTCTAGTTGGTTCCATTTCGAGAACTCTTTTACTGCACACGCGGTTTCGGCTTTGCCTTCGAGGCGGCTTGGTACGAGTATATATTTGAGGAGTATATCCGTCTGGGAAGATGACGCTAAATTTATTGCGTTGCGGCAGTTATTAATAAATGGAGTTAATTTTTCGCGAGACCCGTCAAATGTGCCGATAAATTTAATTAAGATGTTTAGGTCAATGTCTGACATTTTAACTGTTTTTTGTTCTTCGTCTTTGGCTTTGATCATGCGGAAATATTTATTATGTTAAAGAAAGCTTTATTACTATGTTAAGTTACAAGACAAAGTGATAACAAGTAGGGTTTAAACAGTACATAAAAATGATGTAAGTCTTCGACTGCGACGGCTCCTTATCTCTTCCTAGTAAAGCGCCAGTGATGCGTGTGTGGGCAGGAGATAACTGACGGCGACGTTGCGGACAAACTGTCTTTAGTCGAATGTGATTCGAATGTTGACTTTATATAGGTAAGTTAACTTACAGGACGAACAGGAACATGCTGCTTTAAGGCTTGCGGGATGCGGTATGCTGGAGATGCGTGGTGATGATGATACTGATGCTCAGCAATGAAGGTGTTGTTTTCTACGAGAAGTTTGCGGGTTCGGGCTTGCCGACGATGGATTTCTTTCACGGTTTTCACTTCACTATATTCACTGTGAGGTTGTGCTGGTTTGAGTCCAAGGATTTTTAAAATCCCTTTGCGCTGCCACCATTTGTTATACGGGATACTTGAGATTGGTTTTTAAAAAAAGATTTATTACACGAACTGGAACTTTAATTAACACACAATATTACAAGAGAAAATAAAGGACAAGTACCCCGGATGAAGGATTGAGTCGGACTGCGGTGGGCTGTGCCACCGCTGTTATATACCGATAATAAGGTGCTGATGCTGCACTTTGGTCATGTTCATCCCATACGCAAAGGAGATTTAACAGAACGCACCTACATCGCTTAGACAGCAGTTAAAGCTTGTAATTTAATACCAACTTTTGTTAGTTGGTTTCTGGTTTCGGGTTTCGGGTTTCGGGTTCCGAGTTTCGGGTTTCGGGTTTCAGGTTTCGGGTTTCGGGTTTCGGGTTTCGGGTTTCGGGTTTCGGGTTTCGGGTTTCGGGTTTCGGGTTTCGGGTTTCGGGTTTCGGGTTTCGGGTTTCGGGTTTCGGGTTTCTGGTTTCTGGTTTCGGGTTTCGGGTTCCGAGTTTCGGGTTTCGGGTTTCAGGTTTCGGTTTCTGGTTTCTGGTTTCTGGTTTCTGGTTTCTAGTTTTTGGTTTCTGGTTTCTAGTTCCTGGTTTCTGGTTTCTAATTTTTGTTTTCTGGTTTCTAGTTGCTGTTTTCTGCTTACTGGTTTCAAGTTTCTGGTTTCTGGTTTCAGGTTTCTGGTTTCTGGTTTCAGGTTTCTGGTTTCTGGTTTCTGGTTTCTGGTTCCTGGTTACTGTTTTCTGGTTTCTGGTTTCTGGTTTCTGGTTTCTAGTTTTTGGTTTCTGGTTTCTGGTTTCTAGTTTCTGGTTTCTGGTTTCTAACTTTGGTTTTCTGGTTTCTGGTTTCTAGTTTCTAGTTCCTGGTTCCTGGTTCCTGGTTCCTGGTTCCTGGTTCCTGGTTCTCTGGTTATGGTTCCTGGTTCCTGGTTCCTGGTTCCTGGTTCCTGGTTCCAGGTTCCTGGTTCCTGGTTACTGTTTTCTGGTTTCTGGTTTCTAGTTCCTGGTTTCTGGTTTCTAGTTGCTGTTTTCTGCTTACTGGTTTCAAGTTTCTGGTTTCTGGTTTCAGGTTTCTGGTTTCTGGTTTCAGGTTTCTGGTTTCTGGTTTCTGGTTTCTGGTTCCTGGTTACTGTTTTCTGGTTTCTGGTTTCTGGTTTCTGGTTTCTGGTTTCTGGTTTCTGGTTTCTGGTTTCTGGTTCTGGTTTCTGGTTTCCAGGTTCTGGTTTTTGGTTTCTGGTTTCTGGTTTCTGGTTTCTGGTTTCTAATTTTTGTTTTCTGGTTTCTAGTTCTGGTTTTGGTTTCTGGTTTATGGTTTCTGGTTTCGGTTTCTGGTTTCAGGTTCTGGTTTCTGGTTTCAGGTTTCTGGTTTCTGGTTTCTGGTTTCTGGTTCCTGGTTACTGTTTTCTGGTTTCTGGTTTCTGGTTTCTGGTTTCTAGTTTTTGGTTTCTGGTTTCTGGTTTCTAGTTTCTGGTTTCTGGTTTCTAACTTTGGTTTTCTGGTTTCTGGTTTCTAGTTTCTAGTTCCTGGTTCCTGGTTCCTGGTTCCTGGTTCCTGGTTCCTGGTTCCTGGTTCCTGGTTCCTGGTTCCTGGTTTTCTGGTTTCAGGTTTATGGTTTCGGTTTCTGGTTTCTAGTTTTTGGTTTCTGGTTCTGGTTTCTAGTCCTGGTTTTCTGGTTCTAGTTTCTGGTTTATGGTTCTGGTTTATGGTTTATGGTTCTGGTTTCGGTTTCTGGTTCTGGTTCTGGTTTTGGTTTATGGTTTCTGGTTCTGGTTTATGGTTTCTGGTTTCTGGTTTCGGTTTCTGGTTTCTGGTTCTGGTTTTGGTTCTGGTTCTGGTTTCGGTTTATGGTTTCTGGTTTTGGTTTCTGGTTTCTGGTTTATGGTTTCTGGTTTCCAGGTTCTGGTTTCTGGTTATGGTTTCTGGTTCTGGTTTCTAGTTTCTAGTTCCTGGTTTTCTGGTTTTGGTTTCTGGTTTCTGGTTTCTGGTTTCTGGTTCTGGTTTCTGGTTTCTGGTTTTGGTTTTGGTTTCTGGTTCCTGGTTTTCTGGTTTTCTGGTTTCTGGTTTTGGTTTTGGTTTCTGTTTCTGGTTTCTTGTTTCTGGTTTTGGTTTTGGTTTATGGTTTATGGTTTTGGTTTCTAGTTTTTGGTTTTGGTTTTGGTTTCTGTTTCTGGTTTTGGTTTCTGGTTTTGGTTTCTGGTTTATGGTTTCTGGTTTCTGGTTCTGGTTTATGGTTTCTGGTTCTGGTTTCTGGTTTCTGGTTTCTGGTTTCTGGTTTCTGGTTTCTAATTTTTGTTTTCTGGTTTCTGGTTTCTAGTTCCTGGTTCCTGGTTTCTGGTTTCTGGTTTCGGGTTACGGGTTTTCGGGTTTCGGGTTTCGGGTTTCGGATTTCGAGTTTCGAGTTTCGAGTTTCGGGTTTCGAGTTTCGGGTTTCGGGTTTCGGGTTTCGGGTTTCGGGTTTCGGGTTTCTAGGTTCTGGTTTTTGGTTTCTGGTTTCTGGTTTCTGATTACTGTTTTCTGGTTTCTGGTTTCTGGTTTCGGGTTACGGGTTTCGGGTTTCGAGTTTTGGGTTTCGTGTTTCGGGTTTCGGGTTTCGGGGTTCGGGTTCCGGGTTTCGGGTTTCTAGGTTATGGTTTTTGGTTTCTGGTTTCTGGTTTCTGATTACAGTTTTCTGGTTTCTGGTTTCTAGTTTCGGGTTACGGGTTACGGGTTTTGGGTTTCGGGTTTCGGGTTTCGAGTTTCGGGTTTCGGGTTTCGGGTTTCTGGTTTCTGGTTTCTGGTTTCTGGTTTCTGGTTTCTAGTTTCTGGTTTCTGGTTTCTGGTTACAGGTTTTCCATTTTCCTTTTTCCATTTTCCATTTTCTAATTCCCAATTCCCAATTCCGAATTCCCAATTCCGAATTCCCAATTCCGAATTCCCAATTCCGAATTCCCAATTCCGAATTCCCAATTCCGAATTCCCAATTCCGAATTCCCAATTCCCAATTCCCAATTCCCAATTCTCAATTCTCAATTCTCAATTTACGGTTTGCAGTTTTCAGATTTCAGTTTTCAATTTTCCATTTCCAGTTTACGGTTTACAGTTTTCAGATTTCAGTTAGTGTCACTATCACAAAAGATCAAAAAAGTAAAGTTAAGACTTAACTACTATTTTGAACCAATCTGAACTTAGGACAGCGGTGTTCCTGCTAGAATTCTACAATCGCTGCACACGAACACACTAATTTACTGCATGATACACTCACATTGAACATTCAACCGCATTATGCACAAAAAAATAAAAATGAACCGAGACAATGCGACCTTCACGCCCAGATTCCCGCTAAAGTTCGTAAAATATTCTTCTTCTTCCCAATTGATGGCATGAGCACGGTTTGTGCGTGAGCCAGTATCACGTGTAGAAATAAATATAATATAAATAATAAATAAAAGAATAAAAATCCTTAAAAAATTGTCGGCGTGGTCAATTCGTCCGCCATGTTCCTCCCTTTTCTCGTAAAATATTATAATTGCAATCAGTAATTGTTGGTTGTCAATATCAAATGTCAAAATCAAAAAAATTCTTTTAAATTGTATTTGGTTTCTAAATGACGGAACGAACTTCAAATATTTGACGTTTTATGTATTTAAATTAAGGAGACCAGACATCTCGCTTTAAGTGGGACAGTCCCGATTTTTACAATTAGTCCCGCGTCACGCGACGTTTTTCAAAAGTCCCGACTTTTAGAATTAAGTTAAATTTTATATTTATGAAAATCATTGTTTTGCTGTTACAATATATTTGTCTCTCAGATGATATACTTCGTGTTATGCTTCTTGCTATAGAAAATTAAGCTATATTTCATAAATACATACATTTTCTTAAACTAAGCTTAAAATACTTGTAGTCTTAAAACTTTATATTAATGACAAAAAGTATTATATGTCACCGACCTTACCCCTAAAAGAAATTTAGATAGAAATATGTCAAGGAATAAAATATTATACTTTTTTATATTTATAAATTGTACTTATATTGGAACTAAATAAAATGTTACGTTATTATTACTCCTTCAAAGTTGTCCCGCTTTGCCTATCTAAAAATCTGGTCACCTTAATGGAAAAGTTAAATTGTTGTTTTTACCATATTCCGGGCACTTTTTCCATATTTTCCCACCTTTTACACCTTCCCTGGACTTCCACGAATAATTCAAGACCACATTTAGCCAAACCGGTCCAGCCGTTCTCAAGTTTTAGCGAGTCTAACGAACAGCAATTCATTTTTATTATATAAATATATCTAATCCATTTATTGAAATTTACAAATGTTCATAACTGATAGCACAATTCTTTATAATACTTATTTAACCTACCACATTACTCAAAAAATAAATTTAAATTTATTCCTGTCTCTCATAGCTGTACCCTTTGCTCATCAATAAATCACTCTCTGTGCTCCTGTCCACTCTACTTCTTTCTTTCAAAACACCTTTAGCATCATGGCGGTTCGTTTATGAAATGGTCTACCTGTCTATATTCAAACTGCCGAATTACTATTTTCAATCAAAAAACTATTACCAGAATTCTGTCATAAAAGAAACCTGCATGCTCCTTTTGCTTTTGCCTTTATTTCTTAAATGTTGTTCTTATTATCTAGTGCACCACTGTCTTCTCTTTCCATACTGCTTGTTTCCTTTTTTCCAGTGGGTTATCTGGAAGCAATTGCTTTAGAGTAATAATACCGCCCGTTGGTCATTCTCTTTTCCATTTGATTTTTTTTTTCTCTGTAACGTAAACCTTACAAAATGAGGTATACAACGGCGGACTTAATGCCCGAGGGCATTCTTCACCAGCCAACCTTCAGTAAGGTGAGATGTTATGGTAGGCGGTAATATGGTAGAAAGACAAAAAAAATATTTATGAATGTAAAAAAAAATTGTTACATTTATAATTTGTTTGGTGTACAAGAAAAGGTTTTTTTATTACTATTTATTAATATATTGTAATCAAAGCTTTTTACAAAAAGTACAGTACTTTAGTGTAATTGATATAAAGGAAAAGGGTTACTGAAACAATGTATGTCAGCAAAACACAGGTTGCTTTGATTACAACAAGCGGGTTAAGCGTAGGTAGAGAAAGATTAAACAAATTTTAGTTATGGTATATACCTGTAATGTTCTTTTACAGCTCCTTGCTTAAAGTAACTTTTTTTAATAGTCACTACTATAGATAGTGTTTTGTAGTGTAAGGTTCAAATTTGTTTGTGCGTCTGGATCTGAATAAAATATGTCTTACTGTCACAAGCGTGTATTGGCAACTGATTTAAGTCTAAGCGTAGAACAGATAGAACCAAAGGTATATTCATAAATTCTTTATGATTTAACTAACACAAACAACTTCTCACTATATAAAAGAAATAATGATTCCGTATGAATGTTAAGATCAATTAGTACTCAATATATGATAAAAATGTTTGGGTAAAATAATCTTGTTTTAATGATGTTTTCATGTCGTTTGTAGGAGGCACCACCTTCAATTAGAAGAAAATTTGAAGATATGGCTAAAAAGGCTAAACAGAAATATCAACAACCAAAAAAGAAATACACATCTACAGGTGCAACACACTATTACACACACATTATCTCAAATTTTTTTTTTATACTACTATGCGACGAGACGAGCAAGACGTTCACCTGATGGTAAGTGATACGCTTGCCCATGACAACGCGGTACTAGTTAAGATGGTACACACTGCTCCACATTGCGCTCGTCGCCTGGAGACATAAGGTGTTAAGTCTCGTTACCCCAGTAATTACACTAGCTATAGCGCCCTTCAAACCGGAACACAGTAATGTTTGCACACTACTACTGCCTGGTAAAATTATTAACACAAAAGGTCTTCGGTCGGATTGACGCGCCTGTACCGCCTCTCTTTAAAGACTGGAATAGTTCCGAAATCATGGAAGCTTGCGAACGTGCAGCCCGTTCCTAAGAAAGGCAGCTGTACCGACCCTGCCAATTATCGACCTATTTCGATTACCTCCGTACTTTGTAAGATTATGGAGAAAATAATCAACAAAAGGCTCATGGCACACCTAGAGCATAATGACCTCCTCAGTGACCGACAGTACGGATTTCGCCAAAACCGGTCTACTGGGGATCTCCTAGTGTACGCCACGCACTTATGGGCCGAGGCCTTGGAGAAGAATGGGGAAGCAATGGCTGTCTCCCTAGATGTCTCAAAGGCCTTTGACAGGGTATGGCATGCGTGCTTGATCAACAAGCTTCCAGCCTATGGCTTATCTCCTGATCTGATTGCTTGGATTAAGGACTTTCTGAGAGAACGGTCTTTCCGTGTTGTAGTCGAAGGTTGTTCATCAACCCAATGACTACTAATGCTGGTGTCCTCAGGGTTCTGTTCTCTCTGCAACCTTATTTCTGTTGCATGTCAATGACCTCTTGGTCCCCGGTATCCTTGGGTATGCTGACGACAGCACAGTTGTGGAGAGATATCTGACCACTGCACAGACCAGTCGAGATCAAGTACAGACTTTAAGAGAGACTATGGTTGAGCGGTTGGACCACGCATTAGAGGCAGTCTCCATTTGGGGAAATGCCAATCTCGTAGCTTTCAACCCCACCAAAACGCAGGCATGTCTGTTCACTGCGAAGAGGAGCCCATCACCTTGGCTCCCACTTCCGAGGAGCAGTTTTGGAGTGCACCGACCGTCTTCAGTTGTTAGGCATCGAAATATCAACGAACCTCAACTTCGGGCGGTTCATCGAGTCCAAAGCGAAAAATAGCCGCGAGGAAACTCGGAATCCTTGCCAAAGTGCGGCGGTACTTTACACCGGGACAGCTTCTGACTCTGTATAAAAGCCCAGGTCCGATCGTGTGTGGAGTACTGCTGCCATATCTGGGCAGGTGCTGCCAATCCAACTGGCAGTCCTGGACTCGGTGGAGAGGCGTGCTATGAGAATAGTCGGTGACCAAGAGCTTCTGGATGCAAAACTCGATAGCTTGGGTCACCGTCGTAGAGTAGCTAGTCTCTCGGTGTTCTATCGAATGCACTTTGGAGAGTGTGCTCAAGAACTGCATGATCTGATACCGCCCTCGCCCTTTTATCACCGGACGTACAGACACACCGCAGGCATTCATCCCTTCGTTGTCGATCTCCCGCGCATTAGGACTAAGCGTTTCGCTTCGTCCTTCATAATGCGTACAGCGAGGGAGTGGAACAGTCTGCCGGCGTCAGTGTTTCCGTCCAGGTATGATGTGGGGGTCTTCAAGAAAAGAGTGAATAGGCTTCTTCTAGACTAGTGCGCTTTACCACCTAGATTACATCGCCGCTTACCATAAGGCGGGATCGTAGTCAAGCACTAGTCTATCATAAATAAAAAAAAAAAAAAAAAAACCTTCTCGCTCCAGCCGGTCCAGCTCACCGCATCACCCGGTCGCGCATCGCGTACGCCAGGGGGCGCGCGCGTAGAAACACCGGCTGCGCATCAGCTCGAACTCGCAGACTCACCGTCCCGCCAGTAAACCGTCCGATACCATCCGCAAACACTTCCTTATACCTGGAAATTATGTCCCCCACATTATATTCAACAGAATACACAGTTTCCACTTCATTATTATTACATCGTACATCTTGCAATTTTATTCCTAGATCGTGTATCCACTGTCTGCCCAACAGCGGGTTACTGCCGCTCTGAACAATAAGAAAAATTTAATTTTACACATTTACCTCCATATTTTACTAAGGGATAAATTCTGCCCACCGGATATATTTTGTTCACCCGTATAATATTTCATAATAAAATTGCTTTTTAAAATAGGTAAATCAAAAAAACATTTTTTATAACATTCATAACTAATACAAGATATCGCACTGCCTGTATCTACCTCCATTTTTAACAATTTACCATTAACATTAATATTTAAAGTGTACGGCGCATAGTTTTTTAAATAATTAACATCAAAAACATTAAAATTTACCTCCCAACATTTCGTTTCCGCTATTACTATACTACTTTCATCCTTCACCAGGTTAAGTGATTGCACACCTGCTTGGACGGATCGCAACCTTGGACACACCCTAATTAGATGCCCCTCTTTGTTGCATTCCCGACACGTATACCTCCTAAATTTACACGTTAACAAGTTGTGTGAACGTCCACATGCATCACATCTTCGTAAACTCACATCTGTAGACTGCGCCGAGGGACGCTTCTCACCAGCCTTGCCTCCACTACGAAATGAGCGCCGCGCCGCTGTCGCCGCTACCGCTGCTATCCGCTCTTTTCGACCTTCGTGTGATCCCCGCTCCATTTGCATCACTCTTGTGCACTCGCTTGAACTATCCACTGCCCTCGCATTCTTGGCCGCTGCTTCCATGGATGTAGCCAATTGGTACACTTTACCAAAGGATGGTGTATTCTCGCAGCTGAAAATCTGCTGCCGGATAAACTCGTTTCGAACTCCACATGCAAATTGATCCCTCATGTTGTCGTCTAGATCTGTGCTGAATTCGCAATCCTTTGCTATTTTTTTTAATTCCGCCACGTAAGTTGCGAGCGATTCATCCGGTAACTGATACCTTTGTCGAAATTTATGTCTTTCTGCCAAAATATTTCGCCTCGGTTGTAAATGGTATTTCATTATGGTGACTAAACATTGAAACGTTTTGGACGCCGGTTTTTCAGGGGTGCAAAGTGTAACTAAAAGTTCCTAACTTTTTGGTCCCATCACTGTAATTAATGTTGGCACTTTATATGTTTCTTTAACCTCATTTATTATAAAATATTGTTCAAGACGTTCAATGTACAAAGTCCAATCGTCCGTCGTCACATCGAACTTCTCCAATTTTCCGATAGACATCTTTATTAATATTATAAAATAAACGGACGATATACACACACACAACACGCAGGTTCAACTCGTCGCCGGTTAGTATGTATCAGGTTAACGGGTTAGCGGAATAAAAGACGTGATCACGGTTAGGCGTATCTTGCGACTGACGCGTTTATTAAAAGTTAATGAATGTGCTACTATATTAGTACAATCTTCTATGTATGATTTAAAATTTTCAGTAAATAGTCATGTTGTAGATTTTATAACTACACACTTACCACAGAACTGTATTGATGTGTCAGGTTGTAACCTTCCAGCCAATGTTCAACTTGCAGATGATGAGTTCAATAACCCGTCAGAAATAATGTTGTTACTAGGTGTGACATTTTATTCTAAAATAATTTTAGATAGCATTGTCAAGTTGAACAATGGACTTGTATTACAAAATACATTGATGTGCCTTCGGAAAACATACAGCATTGTTATGAAGAAAGCAGTCGTGTACTTGACTTCCGTTCAATACTTCCTCTACATCCTGTAGACGATTGATTGAAACCGCGGAGTGGGGGAACCAGCAAGGGAAGGGGTAACCCGAATCAATTTCGTCCATAGCGTTGTGTACTTTCGCCGCGAACGGTCGTTTAGCAAGCGCGTCGCGCTCAAGTATAATAATATTTAATTATAGTAGTTAAAAATAATTATATATATATAATAAAAAATAAATATGAACGGATCCAATGAAAAAGATACGGATGAAATCGAAGAGCAGAATTCGGCGGTCGAGAAGAACGCGTCGCCCGTGGAAGGAAGTTCCTCTGATGACTCCTCTTCGAGCGATGAAGACATCGAAGCTCCGAAGAAAAAACGTCGTTCGAGAGTTGCGCCGGACCCCCGTATCGACGAACTATTTAATCAGATAAGTAATCTCACAAATATTGTTATGCACCAACATTATTTATCAGGCATCGCCATGCTTACCACACCTGACACGTTGTACCACAAGACGAATTTTTAGTCAATCCCGTAACATTTTCACAAAAAACCTTTACAATTGGGTACTGCAAACTAATGTCGATGCTAAAAGAATTATTAATCAAGCGGATGAAAAAAGGTTAGCACAATTAATTAACCTTCAACAGTTTAATTCTCCTATGTGGGAACATATTCGTTATAAATCAACCCTAAATGAGATTATTGCCCAACCAGGTTTTTTGTAACCTCAAATTAAATGACGAATTGTGCTATTTTAACAAAGGAAAAGATTACTTCGCCTCAACGGAACTTGTCATAGCCGGATTGACAAATGCTGTGTTAAGCCAAAGGGAGTTGCTACAAGCGGAATTACAGGAGATTGTTAACTGGGCACACAAAAATCCATCGGAATTGAAACAAGAAAATCTGTTTAATAAACTTACTGAAGCTTTTGGTGGACTTCATCACCGTCACATAAATTGTTTGAACAAACTTTGCAAGTCCTATGCGGCAAAAGAACCGAATGCATAGAATCTAGGCGCCAAAGATTAATTTCAGAAATTCCCGACAAAAATTTTAAAATTGCTCTTTCAGGTATACCCCCAAGTGAGGAATTTTTATTCGACAAACCAAAATTAACGTCACTTATACAATCGCTCGGAGGCCCCCAATTCTGGTTATCACAAACGAAGTTAAGGACCAATGACAAACCAAATTTAAAAAGAAAAATTAATGAGCCAATACCATCTACGTCCAGATCCCACATTCGAAGTAGAATAATCTTAACCAAGAAAACTATACGGCACAGGATATCAAGCGAACTTATAAACATAACGGTAAATAAACGAAATTCATTTCGTAACAAGGGCAATCTTAAAAAGAAATGACAATCAAACACCGTTCAGGGGAGGTCAGTTGAGAAATTTCAACAAATCTGGCAAGCGGAGAGTGCCACCCGCTTTGTAATGTCGATAATTTCCGGATGTCGAATACCTCTTTACAAAAAACCTCCTCTGATCATGCCAAGCAAAAAAGTGATGCAAAAGTTTGCGACACAAAACTCTCCGGAAATGTCTGTTATAATACAGGAACTCCAGGAACAAAACGTACTCGCATATACGCAAGAACACGCCAAGTTTTATATCCAAGCTCTTTCTGCGAAAGAAGAGCGACGGGTCCATGCGTCCGATTTTCGATCTCCGGGAACTAAACAAATATGTAAAAACGAAAAGTTTTCGATTGATCTCGCACGCTTCCGTCCAGACGTTCTCCGTCCAGCAGACTGGATGGTGAAGTTGGATATTTCCCAAGCGTATTTTCATGTACCTGTAGCAGAAAGTCATCGAGTTTCTTAAGAATCAGTTACCAAGACAACTATTCGAAATGACATGCCTTCCTTTCGGCCTATCGGCAGCGCCTCACCTTTTTTCTTCTGTAACATGCTGGGTTGCGGAAACCTTGCGTGCAAAAGGTTGTCGGGTTCTGGTCTATCTAGACGACTTCCTTTTGGTCCATCAGGACCCAACCAAGTTACGTCTTCAGGCCGCGGAGGCCGTAAGCACTTGGATAACCTCGGTTGGCAGATAAACTTTCAAAAATCGATCCTGGTCCCGACACAGGATTTGACATACCTAGGAGTTCGCTGGCAGACATCACAAAACAGAATGTGTTTACCAGAAACCAGAATATTAAGTCTCAAGGACACTTTACAACGTGCCCTGCGACGAAGTCATTTGAACCTTCGGCAGGTACATAGACTGTTAGGCCATTTGAACTTCGCCAACTTTGTCATACCGAGGGGCAGACTGCACTGTCGCCATTTGCAAATTTTCTTACGCCTTTTCAACAAAAGGCAACTTGGGCAGGCAGAGACTATAACCACGCAAGTTCGGCAAGAAATGACATGGTGGCTCGGAGTCCTATGTCAAGCATCACCTATACACCAAAAACCTGCCTCTCATTTTCTGGCGACGGACGCCTCGGATACAGGTTGGGGAGCAGAATTAGACGGAACGCTGATTTCCGGTCTATGGTCGACGAAACAAAAGAAATTTCACAGCAACAAAAAGGAATTGTTTGCTGTAATAGCAGCAATCGGGCAAAATGCAAAGGTTCTAAAGAACACACATATCCTCCTTCAATCGGAAAATCGAACTCTGATCGCAGACATTCGAAAAGAGGGGGGCAGAATCATATCGCTACTGGCTCTTACATTCCAGCTACTCATCTTGTCGACAACACCAAATTGTCCCTGACGCACATTACCTCCCGGGGAAGTACAATATAACAGCGGACAGACTATCACGGGGAAAACAACTAGCAGAATGGCATTTGTTACTCAGCGACTGCGGAAGTCTTCAAAAAGTGGGGTTACCCCGACATAGATCTCTTGCCTCGGAAAAAACTGTCTGTTGTAAAACCGTACGTTTCAAGAGACTGCAGAGATCAATCAGCAAGTTACATAGATGCATTCAGCAAAAACTGGGGATACCGTCTGGCGTGGGTGTTTCCACCTCCGAATCTTGTACCAAAAGTTCTCACTCACCTAGACAGAGCGACGGGAGTTTATTTGGTATTATCTCCGATTGGCCACGACTTCTGGCTTCAGGATCTGAGATCCAGGGCGCTAGATCACCCTCACGAAATCAAGAATCTACCAGAGACGCTCATAGACGTGACAACATCACAACCTCCACCACTAGTGCACACACTAAACCTGAAAGTCTGGAAAATTGGGGGTGGAGTGCCCAAATTCAAGATTGGTCTTTAGAAGAAAAACATTTATTAAAAAATGGTTGGCGACAATTCTATTTATCGACATACTTGCCCGCCATCAGAAGATGGCTAACATGGTGCCGTAATAATAAAGCAAATTCAAAATTTCCTAAACCTGCAGATATTGCCAAATTCTTAATACATCTTGCATTACAGGAAAAATTATCTTACAGCACCATACTTGTGCATAAATCGGCAGTTTTAACATTCTGCCGGTCCACATGCAGAACACCCAACATTTCCAATTTTATTATAAAACATACACTTAAAGCAATAAGTGTAACTAACCCAAAAAATATAAAAACTCCTTTTATTTGGGACCCTAACACAGTGATAGATTGGCTTTGTCCAATCCACCGGATGATTCACTATATGAGATAGCTCGAAGAACCGCTACAATACTGTTACGGTCCCTCTGGACGAAGGGTACATGATCTTACTTTACTTCGGCATTTCTGACGAAAATTTCATCGACAATGGTGAAAACATTTTTTGATACCAGATTTCGGTTCGAAGACTGATAACCATTCACACCGACAATCTGCATGGATGTTGTCGAGACATAATAATAAAAACATATGCCCAGTAACATTATTGAAGACATACATTAAAAAAATTGCACCTAGAAGATCGAAAGTAAAGATTTAAATAATCTTTTCGTGTCAATCGCTGGTATTGTTAAGTCCGCGTCGCGAACCGTCATTGGGAATTGGGTTCGCTCCATTCTACGTGATAGTGGAGTTAACGCATCGCCAGGAAGCTGCAGGTCTGCAGAGTGGCCTCGCTGAGATGGTTGGATAGTCGACCAATTGATGAAATCCTTGCTAAAGGAAACTGGAAGTCATCGGAAACATTCTTTAATCATTACTGCCGTACAATTGTTATCCCTAAAAACCAGCATAATTCCTTTTTTAATACATTTTCTTCTATTTAATTTTTCTTATAAATTAAGGTTAATTGTATTACTAATTCTACTTATCTCTATTTACAGTAAGCAAGCTATTAAAAAACCTTAATCATCATAGCGTTGTGTTATATTTTCACCAGCAGATAACAAACACGTCTTCATAACAATGCTGTATGTTTTCCGAGCACATCAATATAACGGTTTTACAACACTACAATAAAACCGATATTATGGCCGAAGGAAAACATACAGCATTGCAGGAAGTTCTTCCTGGTGAAGACTATGAACGTCCTACGAACGAAATTGATTCGGGTTACCCCTTCCTTGCTGGTTCCCCCACTCCGTGCGTTTTCAATCAGCGTCTACTGGATTTAGAGGAAGTATTGAACGGAAGTCAAGTACACTACTGCTTTCTTCATAACAATGCTGTATGTTTTCCTTCGGCACATAATATCGTTTTATGTCGTGGAAAACCGTTTAATTATTTGCCATGTGGTTACTGGCACTATTCAAAATCAAAATGATACTTACCTTTCTATGTTAATTTGGTCTCAAATTTTATTATTCAAGATAAAGTCCAGGATAACTTGGAAAATATTGTGAACAACGTCTGCTTGGCTGAAAAAGTGCCAGAAGAATACGAAAATGATAACATTGATTTTCAGACAGCTGACATCTTTACACAATCGGTAAAATAAAAAATTATCGTTTTTCCATTGATTATCCGCTAAAATGTCCATTGGAGGAGTAATATTGGTGACTCATTTCGTATGCATTGCAGAGATTTCATGTTCTTGAGAAAAAGTTTAGGACCAATCTATAATATTTTTTCAGAAGTATAAAAAATTCATTGATGCTTTATGAGCAGGACATGCCAAGGAGGTTGACATAAGTCAGTATGATGTCTGTAATGATCCTGTTTTTTTTCTGCGCATCACTCAGTCTTAAATGATAGTAGCAAAACAACAAAGTGCGCTTTGTCTTTGGTGGTAATATGAAGTCCAAAAATGGTCTTTCGGTGAATGATGTGATGTTGAATGGGCCTATAGTCCAGAATGATTTGTTCAGTATACTAACCCTCTTTCGTACCTACAGTACACTCTTATGTGTGACATAGAAAAAAATGTGAGCCGTCATGGGACGCCTGGCAGATGTGACACATCGGTGTGTACAAGTAATATGCATAAAAGATAATATTATTACAGGAGTTAAATATAGTCCTAATTAAAAAATGAAGTATTACGCAATTTCTTATCAGAAATGGTAAATTTATTTAATAAACATTTATTCACCTGTGATTTAAAAATTCGATATTAATATCAAGTGGCCACAATTTAAATATTTTCATCTGTGCTTCATAATAGTTTATATCGCAGTTCCTCTGCCGGTATTACGTGACGATTGGTCGATGATACTACAGTACGTTATCCAAGTATTGGATGGAAACACCATCAAGATATCGCCCAAATAACATCTATTGTTGTTCCATATTGGTAGTAGATTCTCTTGGATTGTTGTTGATTGCAATTGAAATTCGTTTGAAGAAAATTTCATTTAAATTGGGCATTGATTCGCTCTGCAAAATTGACTTAAATCTCCAGCTAAAATTAATAGATGTTTTCACATCCAAAATATGATATTAAAATACACAGAAAAGAAAACAATTTTGAAGTGTGGCTTCAATATACTCATGATACTCAAATCTTAGTTACCTTATTGTCAATATATGACTAAAGATTTGTCAATATAATTTTATTTTATAATTTTCCATATTAATTGCGTCATGAATAATAAAAAAATAATGAATTGAAGATAATATTAATATAATTTATATAATTATTGATCTTAATATAATTTATATAATTAGTAATATGATTAATATGAATATAATTAATTAAATCTAAACATATAATAATTACATTTATGGATACTTTGAGAAATACGATCTACTTACTGATGACTTGGTAGTATGCCATATGTAGTTCACTTTCCTTTGGCACAAGTTGATCACTTT